>JAXQQM020073754.1:0-126293 GCA_034641835.2 Pinus albicaulis
GACCCGACCAGACCCAACTCAACTTGCCCGAATGCATTTCCTTGAGTGCCATCACACGACTCGACCCGACCCGTACGAATGTGTTTCCTTGGGTGGCCTCACACAACATGACTCAAACAGATCCAACTTGACCTGACCTATACAAACATGTTTCCTTTGGTGGCCTCACACGACACGACCCGAACATACCCAACTCGACAAGCATGAACACGTTTCCTTGGGCGACCTCACACAACATGACTTGACCCGACCCGACTCGACCCGACGCGCCCGAACCGCATGATTCCTTGGGCACCCTTACAATATGGCACGAATCGACCTAACTTAACCCAAACTTGTTTCCAGCTAATTGGGCTCCATAACATGACTTGACCCGACCTGTTATACGAATGTGTTTCCTTGGGTGGCCTCGCACAACAAGACCTGACCAGACCCAACTCGACCCAGACGAACGTGTTTCCTTGAGCGCCATCAGTACATGACTCGACTTGACCCATACGAACATGTTTCCTTGGGTGGCCTCACATGACACGACCCGACAAGACCCAACTTGACCCACCTGAACACGTTTCCTTAATGGGCGCCCTCATATGACCTGATGGCACAACTCGAAACATTGTTCCTAAACCATAAAATCGATCACATGACCCGACACATTGTTCCTAAATCCTAAAATATAACTCCCAAACCCTAAACCCTAAGAATGTTCCTAAACATTAAGAACATGGCATGACTTGACCAGACCCAACTCGACGCACCTGAACGTGTTTCCTTGGGTAGGCTCACATGGCATGACCTGACCTGAACTGACCTGACCCGACCCGCCCAAACGTGTTTCCTTCAACACCCTTACAATATGGCACGAACCGACCTAGCTTAACCTGAACTCATTTACAGCTAATTGGGTGCCATCACACGACTCCACTCGACCCGTACGAATGTGTTTCCTTCGGTGGCCTCACACGATAAGACCCGATCACCAGACCGAACCCAACCTGCCCGAACGCGTTTCCTTATGCGCCATCAATAAATGACTCGACCCGTCCCATATAAACGTGTTTCCTTGGGTGGCCTCACACGACATGACTCGACCAGACCCAACTCGACCCAACACGTACGAACGTGTTTCCTTGGGCAACCTCACATGACATGACCCGACTAGACCAAACTCGACATGCATGAACATGTTTCCTTGGGCGGCCTCACATGACACAACCTGACCCAACCCGAACTGACCCGACTCACCCAAACATGTTTGCTTGGGCACCCTTACAATACGGCATGAACCGACCTGACCTAACTTGAACTCATTTCTAGCTAATTGGGCGCCATCACATGACTCGACCCGACCTGTACGAATGTGTTTCCTTGGGTGGCCTCACATGACAAGACCCAACCAGACACAACCTGACCCACCCGAACACATTTCCTTGAGCGCCATCACACGACTCGACCCAACATATATGAACGTGTTTCCTTGGGTGGCCACACACGAAAAGACCCAACCAGACCCAACCCAACCCATCCGAATGCATTTCCTTGAGCGCAACTCGACCCGAATGTACGAACGTGTTTCCTTGGGTGGCCTCACACGTCCACAAGACCCGACCAAACCCAACCTAACCAGCCTGTACGTGTTTCCTTGAGCGCCATCACACGACTCGACCCACCCCGTACGAACGTGTTTCCCTGGGTGGCCTCACACGACACGACTCGACCAGACCCAACTCAACCCGACCTGTACGAACGTGTTTCCTTTGGTGGCCTCACATGACACGACCCGACTAGACCCAACTCGATACACCCGAATGTGTTTCCTTGCGCGTCCTCACATGGCATGACCTGACCCGACCCAACCCGACCCGACCTGCCCAAACCGCATGTTTCCTTGGGCGCCCTTGTAATACGGCAGGAACTTTCCTGACCTAAATCGAACTCTTTTCTAGCTAATTGGGAGCCAAAACACAACTTGACCCGACCCGTTATACGAATGTGTTTCCTTCAGAGGCCTCACATGACAAGACCCGACCAAACCCAACCCGACTCGCCCGAACGCGTTTCCTTGAGTGCCATTAGTACACAACTCGACCCGACCCATATGAACATGTTTCCTTGGGCGGCCTCACATGAAACGACTCGACTAAACCCAAATCGACCCACATGAACATGTTTCCTTAATGGGTGCCCTCATACGACCTGATTACATGACCCAAAACATTGTTCCTAAACCATAAAACTGATCACATGACCTGACACATTGTTCCTAAATCCTAAAATATAACTCTCAAACCCTAAACCCTAAGATTGTTCCTAAACACTAACAACATGACACGACCCGACCAGACCCAACTTGACCCGCCCGAACGGGCTTCCTTGGGAAGCCTCACATGTCAAGACCTAACACGACCCGACCCGACCCGACCCGCCCAAACGTGTTTCCTTGGGTGCCCTTAAGATATGGCACGAACTGACCTGACCTAACCCGAACTCATTTCTAGCTAATTGAGCACCATCACACGACTCGACCTAACCTGTATGAATGCGTTTCCTTGGGCGGCCTCACACGACAAGAGACAATCACCAGACCCAAACTGACCCACCTGAATGCATTTCCTTCAGTGCCATTAGTACATGACTCGACCTGACCCATAAAAATGTGTTTCCTTGGGTGGCCTCACATTGCACGACTCGACCAGACCCTATTCGACCCAACCCATACAAACATGTTTCCTTGGGTAGCCTCACATGACACAACCTGACCAAACCCAACTCGATACACCCAAACGCATTTCCTTGGGTGGCCTCACATGGCATGACCTAACCCAACCTGACCCAACCCACCCGAACGTGTTTCCTTAGGCGCCCTTACAATACAGTACGAACTGACATTACCTAACCCTAACTTGTTTCCAGCTAATTGGGCGCCATCACACTACTCGACCCGACCCGTACGAATGTGTTCCCTTGGGCGGCCTCACATGACAAGACCCGGCGAGACCCAACCTGACCCACTCGAACACATTTCCTTGAGCGTCATCACACGAATCGACCTCACTCGTATGAATGTGTTTCCTTGGGTGGACTCACACGACAAAATCCGACTAGACACAACCTGACCTGCCCGAATGCGTTTCCTTGAGCGCAACTCGACCCGACCTGTATGAACGTGTTTCCTTGGGTGGCCTCACACATCGACAAGACCTGACCAAACCCAACCCGACCTGCCCAAATGCATTTCCTTGAGTTCCATCACATGACTCGACATGACTCTTACCAATGTGTTTCCTTGGGCGGCCTCACACGACACGACTCGACCAGATCCAACTCGACCCGACCCGTAGAACATGTTTCCTTTGGCGGCCTCACATGACATGACCTGACCAGACCCAACTCAACATGCTCGAATGCGTTTCCTCGGGCGGCCTCACATGGCATGACCTAACCCGACCCAACCTGACCCGACCTGCCTAAATTGCGTGTTTCCTTGGGCGCCCTTACAATACATCACGAACCAACCTGACCTAACCCAAACTCGTTTCCAACTAATTGGGGGCCATCACACGACACGACCCAACCTATTATACGAATGTGTTTCCTTGAGCGGCCTCACATGACAAGACCCGACCAGACCCAACCTGACTCGCCCTAATGCATTTCCTTGAGCACCATCAGTACACGACTCAACTCAACCCATATGAACGTGTTTCCTTGGGTGGCCTCACATGACACGACCTGAACAAACCCAACTCAACCCACCCGAACACGTTTCCTTAATGGGCACCCTCATACGACGCAATCACACGACCCGACATATTTTTCCTAATCCTAAAGTATAACCCCCAAACCCTAAACCCTAAGATTGTTCCTAAACACTAACAACACTTTCCTCCTAAACATCGCAATACCGACACTTGACACAACTGTTACAATACCAACACTTTTTTTAACTATCGCAATAGTAACAATTATCTCTGTAACGTCGTAATACCGACGCTTTGCCCCCAAACATCGCAATACCGATGCTTTGTTTCAAATGTCACAATAGTAACACTTAGCTCTAAGTGTCGCAAGACCAACACTTTTCTCAAATCCGTCACAATTATGATGCTTTGCACCCAACCGTCGCAATACTGATGATTTGTTCCAAACGTTGCAATAGTGACACTTAGCTCTAAGTGTTGCAAGACCGACACTTTTCTCCAATCCGTCGCAATTACGAGGCTTTTCTCCAAATGTCTCAATAGCGACACTTAGCTCTAAGTGTTGCAAGACCGACACTTTTCTCCAATCCGTCGCAATTCCAATTCTTTGCCCCCAATTGTTGCAATACTGACACTTTGTTCCAAATGTCACAATAGCGACACTTAGCTCTAAGTGTTGCAAGGCCAACACTTTTCTCTAATCCGTCGCAATTCTGACGTTTTATCCAAATGTTGCAAGACCAACATGACTTAACCCGACCCGTACGAACGTGTTTCCTTCGGCGAACTCATACAACATGACTCAACCAGACCCAACTCGACCCGACCCATACGAATGTGTTTCCTTGGGTGGCCTCACACGACACGACCTGACTATACCCAACTCGACACGCCCGAACACATTTCCTCTAGCGACCTCACATGGCACGACCTCACCCAACCCGACCCAACCTGACCCACTCAAACTGTTTGTTTCCTTGGGCGCCCTTAATATACAGCACAAACCGACCTGACCTAACCCAAACTCATTTCCAGCTAATTGGGCACCATCACATGACTCGACCCAGCTTGTTATACGAATGTGTTTCCTTGGGTGGCCTCACATGACAAGACCCGACTAGACCCAACTCGACCCACCCGAACATGTTTCCTTGAGCACCATCAGTACACGACACGATCCGACTCGTGCGAACGTGTTTCCTTGGGCAACCTCACACAACACGACCCAACGAGACCCAAATCGACCCACCCGAACGCATTTCCTTAATGGGCGCCCTCATATGACCTGATCACACAACCCGAAACATTGTTACTAAACCATAAAACCGATCACATGACCTGACAAATTGTTCCTAAATCCTAAAATATAAATCCCAAACCCTAAACCCTAAGATTGTTCCTAAACACTAACAACACGCCATGACCTGACCAGACCCAACTTGACCCGCAAGAACGCGTTTCATTGGGAAATCTCACATGGCAAGACCTGACCCAACCCGACTCGAGCTAACCCACCCAAACATGTTTCCTTGGGTGCCCTTACAATACGACACGAACCGACCTGACCTAACCCGAACTCATTTCTAGCTAATTGGGCACCATCACATGACTCGACTCGACCTGTGTGAATGTGTTTCCTTGGGCAGCCTCACACGACAAGAGCCTATCACCAGACCCAACTCGACCCACTCGAATGCGTTTCCTTCAGCACCATCAGTACATGACTCGACCCGACCCGTACAAACGTGTTTCCTTGGGCGGCCTCACACGACACAACTCAACCAGACCCAACTCAACCCGACCCATACGAACGTGTTTCCTTGGGTGACCTCACACAACACAACCTGACCAAACCCAACTCGACACGCCCAAATGCGTTTCCTTGGGCGGCCTCACACGACACAACCTGACCTGACCCGACCCGACCTGACCTGCCCGAACATGTTTCCTTAGGCGCCCTTACAATACTACATGAACTGACCTAACCTAACTTGAACTCGTTTCTAGCTAATTGGGCGCCATCAAATGACTCGACCTGACCCATACAAACGTGTTCCCTTGGGCGACCTCACACAACAAGACCCAACTCGACCCACCCAAACACGTTTCCTTGAGTGCCATCATACGACTCAACCTAACCCATACGAACGTGTTTCCTTCGGCGGCCTCACACGACAAGACCCAACCAGACCCAACCTGACTCGCCCAAATGCATTTCCTTGAGTGAAACTTGACTCGACCAGTATGAACGTGTTTCCTTGGGCGGCCTCACACGTCGACAAGACTCGACCAGACCCAACCCAACCCGCCTAAACACGTTTCCTTAAGTTCCATCACATGACTCAACCCAACCCATACGAATTTGTTTCCTTGGGTGGCCTCACATGACACGACTCGACCAGACCCAACTCAACCCGACTCGTAAGAACATGTTTCCTTTGGTGTCCTCACATGACATGACCCGAGCAGACCCAACTCAACATGCCCGAATGCATTTCCTTGGGCAGCCTCACACGGCACGACCTGACCTGACCTGACCCGACCCAACTTGCTCGAACCGCGTGTTTCCTTTAGCACCCTTACAATATGGCACGAAGCAACCTGACCTAACCCAAACTCATTTCCAGCTAATTGGGCGCCATCACATGACTCGACCCAACCCATTATACGAATGTGTTTCCTTGCGTGGCCTCACAGGACAAGACCCAACTAGACCTAACCCGACCCTCCTGAACACATTTCCTTGAGCACGATCAGTAGACGACTCAACCCGACCCATAAAAACATGTTTCCTTGGGTGGCCTCACATGACACGACCCGACTAGACCCAACTCGACCCACCTAAACGCGTTTCCTTAATGGGCACCCTCATAAGACTCGATCACACAACCCGAAACATTGTTCCTAAACCATAAAACCGATCACATGACCCGACACATTGTTCCTAAATCCTAAAATATAACCCCCAAACCCTAAACCCTAAGATTTTTCCTAAACACTAACAACACTTGCCTCCTAAACGTCGCAATACCGACACTTGACACAACTATCAGAATACCGACACTTGTTCTAATTATCACAATATCAAAAGTTATCTTTGTAATGTTGCAATATCGACACTTTGCCCCCAATCGTCGCAAGACCGACACTTTTCTCCAATCCGTCGCAATTCTGACGCTTTGCCCCCAACCATCGCAATACCGACGCTTTTTTCCAAATGTTGCAATAGCGACACTTAGCTCTAAGTGTCGCAAGACCGACAATTTTCTCCAATCCGTCGCAATTCCGATGCTTTTCTCCAAACGTCACAAGACTGAAACTTACCTCTAAGTGTCGCAATACTGACATTTGTCTCCAAACATCGGTATAGCGATATTTTTGGGCAGTATTTGAAAAACTGATAAAAATTGGGGAAATTTCTGACATTTGGTCAAAAGTGTCGGAACTAAAGCGTCGAAATTCCAATTCAATGGATTATTTGGAAAACCATTTCACGAGAAAATACATAATAGAAATTATCTCATAATAATAATTGAGCATGTGCAATTATATAAATGACTAACATCATGAACATATATTATTGAGTGTGGTAGGAGACCACATGGATGCACCTACATATTATTAGTCAATGACCTATGGTTTTATCGATTTCGTACTATTGACACTATAATTTAGAGTTCTAACTAATATATAGTTGTGGTTACTAATGGCATGATAGTTGTTGCAAGAACGAGTGTTTTTTTTGTCCAAACGAATCACACATGGTTCATGGGGTTGTACAAGAAAGACAAAACACCATGGGAGGGGTGGGACAATGTACTTGATTCCAGCCATTATTACTCTCATCGTGACATGGGCTAGAAGGTGTTGGGATAAATTTTCCTTGAAGTTGATGATGTCGCCAAGGAAAACCCAAGATTGGGTTTCTCATGAGAATTTACAAGGAGGAGTGCATCAAGGCAGATTCCTTAATCCCCAACACCATTATTCACACCATAGAGAGCGACATAGGATATGACAATGGTTAAGTCATCACATCTAGTTTTTCCCCTAGTAGTCATAGGATGCTTAAAGGGAAAACAATGTGGAGCCCTTGCAACTTCAAAGGAAATTTATTGAAGGGAACAACTCACTTGGCCCACTTGGAATCAAGAAGAAAATGATAAAATATAATTAGGGGATAATGATCATGAAATTATGAACACGAATTTACATAGTGTAGTAAGTGGGTTTTTAGAATCAAATTAATTAAATCATAAAAAAACGTTTGGAAAATGAAGAATCGGAAGAATTTGAAATTGGACCAAATGAGCAACTCTTCTCTCCCCAAGTTTGGAAAAACTTAAGTATATAATGTGTTTTTTAAATAACTCCAAAATATGTAAGTGTTCTAATAAAAAAAAGGAATGGAGACATAGAGTTAAATTAGAAACATTAATCCCAGGATAGTTTAACCTCATTAATAAAATAGGGTTGTGTGTGAAATTAAAAAATAATAATTGAAAAAATTACAAATTTAGTTCCTTGAGAGAACCTCCTTGTGGCAAGAGCACACCACAAATATCTACATTAAAGATTTCAACTTGAGATAACCTAGGGAGTAGTTGGGAAGCAAAATATTATATCTACTAGTTGACTTCAACAATAAACACAAAATAAGGAATATAAAAAGGGATCAGTGAAAAGGTAGGAGAATAAATTGAGAGAATGATATGAGGGTGATGAAAAATATCATTTTTAAAAGGAAATTAAGTAAATAATTTTAGTAGAGCGTTGGTGAGAGGATGACACTTGGATAGTTGAATAATTAAATTATTGGATTAATAAAAATAATTGTTTTTTCATGAAGTGATAAGTGTAATCTATGAAGCCTACTAAAAAAGAAAGAGAAATTTATTAGATAGGGGAATCTTTTTCCCCTATTTTTGGATGATTATCCTAATTATATTTTTTTGACAATAACTATTGAGATCTATAATGTGTTTGGTGAAGTGGAGGATCTTTGAGTGGAAACTCTTGAGCTAGAGTGCTCCCCTCCACCTACAAGTGGTATTCCTCTATTGTAAAACCCCATTTGAACTCAAGGGTCCATGGGGAAGAAGAGTACCAAAGGAGTAGGCTGGGAGCTTAACCAGTGAGTCTAAAATTTTCAATAAAGACATAGAGATCTCACATGTGTACAAGAAATACATCAAGGGAAAACAAGAATCAATGGATCTGAGATCCATATTCCATCCCCTTGGTGCACACTATCATTAGTGTTAAAAAAGTACTCCTATATTATTATGATCATTTGTAATAAAGAATGATGTGTACTTTTAGAATTCTTGTTCATGGATATATGTATATTGAACTAGTGTATTATTGTTATGGTCAGTTTTCATTATTATTTTTCGTTATGTTAATAATTTCCTATAGGAGTGATCTCACATTCTTCCATGTATAGCCATTTATTTCATGTAGTCCGTTCTCAAGGATTTT
Organism: Pinus albicaulis; assembly: GCA_034641835.2. Taxonomy (NCBI): domain Eukaryota; kingdom Viridiplantae; phylum Streptophyta; class Pinopsida; order Pinales; family Pinaceae; genus Pinus; species Pinus albicaulis. The sequence goes on from JAXQQM020073754.1 coordinate 9,183, forward strand.
AAATCTTTAGAGAACTAATCAACAGACTCAAATTCAAAGCATGCATTTCCTAAACCTTTATATCCAACCTTGTGATCAGTGTCCTTTGATAATGCATTCACAACATCAACATGTATAGGATAAAAAAGTTCCTATAATCTATGGAAAATAATTCCTTCAACGAATTATTAACATCGACATATATTACATGGGGTAATGCGCTAATGCCAAAACTAAATGATCATATAGTATTTTTCACCACAAACTAAACCTTGAGATATTTTCTACTAGCCCAACCATTCTCTTCTGCATGAGAAGTTGTGTTCTGACCATTCTCATGACCTACAACTAGAAGTGTTTACATTATATTGTCTTATAAGAAATGGGAAAATGTGGGATTTTTAACCTAGAGGTATTTCCAGGACTCACTGCTAACAAACTCACTGTGTTTTTTTGTTTGGTGCACGAATGTATAAAATCACACTTGCTTAAGAGAGGTGGTTTTTCCCTGTTAATTTATTGGTCACAAGCAAAAAATAGATGGATTCAAGAAATTAGTGGAACATGCTCAAACATAAATGTTAGTATGAATCTTTTGTCGAAGTGTACAAAAAAAGACCACTTTAGCTACACATAACTTATAGCCCTAACATGAAATGTGGCTGCCAATATCTTCAGATCTGCAGTTGGTTGATCAAGACAAGTGCTGCAAAAAACCATATCTATGCATAGAAAGACATTAAGCAGTAAAAATAAGGTTTTTCTCCATACATCCAATAGACAAGACAAGAACAATATTTTTTGAAAGAATTTTTGTATTAAGGGAACCTGGGAGGAAAACAAGAAGGTGTTTCCAATTCTCCTCAATGGGATGGGTTCTTGGAAGTCCTCAGCACTTCAGATCTAGCATTTCTCTCTCCTGTTGGTGTAGAAAACCCAGACAAAGATAGAACTCAAAGGGAGCTCACACGGCAAATAATGGAAAATATGACAATGATAATGGCTCAAAGTCAGACCAAGAGTTTAGATCCAGAGTGATCTAATAGGCAACAAAAGGTGAAGAATGGTAGGAGAAAGCCTCCTATTTATAACAAAATATTGGGTCATTCTAGATCTTGGTGCATGATTAAAATAACATTAACCAAATCTAGATCCACCTTTTATGGAATATTTTATTATATTTGTTGGAGGGAAAAGGTATTTGACTTGGTTCAAATCCCTTTATTTGTAAATAATAAATAAATAAATGATTTATTTATCATTTTAAGGAAGTGGTTGAATGATAATCAAATAAATAATGATTTATTTAATTATTTATGGGTGATTTAGACATATTTAACAAGGAATATTATTTAAATAAGATTTAAATAATTATTCCTAGAAAATAATAAGATAAATAAAGATTTATCTAATTAATTTCTTTGTTTTGAGTTAAACATGACCAGGAATAATAATTAAATTATTGTTTAATTAATTATTCCTTGAGGAAAATCAAACAAATATAGGTTTGTTTAATATTTCCTTTTGGGGTTTCCTGTTTAGACCATAAAAAACCTAATAAATGTGTTTTATTAAGTTATTTTACATAGTGAAAGCAATTTTACTTAGGGTAAGATTGGTCTTACATGGTGTACTTGGGTCCATCTAATGATAGTAGGTTATATGACCAAAAAATGGTGTAACAGATTGCCCCCCAGCGTGCGAGTGTTAGGAGAAAATCGTATGACCAAAGTAAGTTGTAAGAACTCAATCACCAGACATCAAAAAGGGAAGTCAGAGAGAGAAATGTAAGGTAGACTAATGTGCTGAAGAACTAGACCCTAAGGAGATGAGACTTGCAGGTGCAACAAGTCTATTTTTATGAGAGGGTACCTGTGCTAAAGGCAGTGGGGGAGGCATACCTATGCCCGTCGAGACAAAGTACAAAATAATAGTGTGTCTAGTAAACAAGGGACCGAACCATAAAGTACAACTGGCATAAACATGAGCCAGATAAATATACAATGAGGGATCCCATATACATGTTGTGCCTGGGATAAGAGCCAGGACTTATACAATAATATCTGAGTACATGAGATACAAATACAACCCAAATTCCCCCTATCAGCAGGGAAGGGCTCACAAAATCTGACTGCATGCAAATCAAAGAGGCGCTACAAGTGGCTAAGGCCGACATCATCAAATATATGGAGCTGCATCGAAGGCTGTAATGAAGAGGTCATCTGGGCATGTGGGGGGCTACCTGCAGGGCCACCCCCTCAGGAGGGTTGAGACATCTCACACACACCCAGGAATCACCAAAAGATGTTGCTGCATCACTGCACCATCAAGCATACGAATCTCGATCATGCTGAAAGGAGATGGAGTGGAGAAACAATCAAGTCAAAGGGTAAGGAGAGATCCCTTTTCTTGATCCGAGGCACCGAACAAGAGTGGAAGCTGGAACCAAGGTACACCACCCTCTAGACCTGTCTTCTGGAATGAAGGAGCTGATGTCGACAGAAGGAGGTCTGCCATAGGTGAGGCAATGAGAGATCTTCAACTAAGGCACGAGAGAAAATAGTAGAGCGACGGACAAACTAATACCAATGATGATGATGGAATGGAGGGGACTGAGTAGTGAATGGACGACTTCCCTTGTTAGAGCATAAAGGGCAGGAATGACGTGGCAGCGACTGACACAATATCATGAGGGATAGGGGACAGTGGGACTCAAGGCCATAATGTGCGACATAAGAGAGGGACCAAGCAATGAAGGATGGAGGACTATAGCGGGGTACAAAGGGACTCGGGATAGACTCCATGAATGCGATAATGACTCAACTTGGATGCTCTAAACAAGGGCAACTTGATGGTGCTGCCACACAGTAAAGGTCCAATGGGGGACCATAAAAACATGATTACAAGATGGTAACTCATGGCGAACATCAACACGAGCATGGATAAGTATGGAGGCCAAACGGTGCCCCTAGTATGAGTGTTGCAAGTGAAGAAATTCAATTTTGAGGAGGGTTATGTTTGAGGGGCATAGGTGCCCCCAAGGATGGTGTGGTCATGCCAAAATGTATTTTGAAAAAGGGGAATCAAAAAACATTTTAATGATGTGGTGCGCCATTTGTTTTCGTTATCGTTATGCAGTTTCAGAAAGGGAATGGAGGATTACCAATCTCTTTTGGTACTACATATAGGAATCAAATGGACTTTAAGTTGCCAGGTTGGCATACCTCGTGTCACTATCCCAAAGAGAGGATTTGGAGATAATGAACTGATGCTCTCATAGAAAAGCTATAGGTTGGTCAACAACAATGTCTAAGAGACGGAGTTGCTGATGTAAGATGAAGGAACGATAAGGGGTATCATCCCTAGAGTGATCTGAAGTGATATGGGACTCTAGAGGTTCTTCTAAATGTGGAAGAATAATGGTACTAAAGTCGGCACGACCAGATAAACTAGGAGAGTTGTGGAGAATTGCTTCTCCTGGTCTCTCAAATGTGGGTTCCCCCGTACCCAAACATTGGGTTTCAATGTAATGGCCACAAGGTGTATGTGGTGTGAACGCATGGGTTCGATCTAAGGGGGAATAGATAAATTCAAGGGTAGGGAGTTTTTCCATAATGTCATCACCGTGATAGAAGATGGGGTGATTGGTGGAAGAAAGACCACCTGACGCGGCGAAGCTACCTAAGTCATCATCATGAGAAGATAGGTTCACATGCGCGTCGTCACAAGGGGTGACAGAAGAGTAAGTAGATAAAGGATCTACTGATGTTGAGCCTAGAGTGATCGCTGAAGGAAGCTCAAGCGAAACAACAGGGGAGGATTTAGAGGGAATGTTCCCCTAGGGTCTCATGGATGATGATAGGTAGAAAATGGTGGGTGAAGGCTCTGTCATCTCGACATTAGGAGGGGGAATGTCAATGGGAGTAGTCATGTCTGGTAGTTCTGCTGAAGAAAAATGTGCAAATAGGGGAGAGGTGGACTCATTGCACTTGGCCTCGAATTGGTGGACCACGGCTAGAGAGGTGCAGAAGTCCTCCAGGCGGGGACAAAGATGGGTGTAATGGCCATGGAGATCACACAAAGCACATGTGTGGTTGGTGTGAATAGTCTTGGGGTTCTTGATCGCGGTCGCGGAAGGAATAGAGGTTGCCGGGACCGTGGACTCAGGGAACGCGACATTAACCATGGGCTTGAGATGAGGCAAGTCACGACAGGAATGGGTGGTGTGACCGACAACATCACAAAAATCACACTGGATGGTATGCTTTGGAGGCCGAGGAGGGGTAGGGTTTGTTGGGGCAGCCTTGTCCTTTGATGCCCCCTTGCGAGCTTTGCCCTTCTTACCCGAAGCAGTCGCAACAGGAGCTGGTTCCTGTTGAGGTGACTGAGGCACTATTGCAGCAGGAGGAGTCTTGGGGACCGGTTGAACCGGGGTCAAAGCAAGATAAGGTTTGGGTTGACCAGGCAAGGTTTGGGCTGGAGGATCAAGGTACCAGACGGGAATCCCAAGGGTCATTTTAGGAAGAGAGAGGGTGGCCATGACAGGTACCGTGGACACTCCTAGTGGGGGAGCTAGGAATGGTATCTGACTAGAGGGGTAATTTCCAGGTGGGACGACTCCTGAATGGCTAAGGCTTGGAGGAACCGTTCCATGAGGATAAAGAGGCTCATGACTACTAGCTGTAGGTGAATGGCTAGGAGCAGGTTGCAGAGAGCACGATTGCTGACTAGCCAAAGCAGGTTGCTTGAGAGCAGCCCGAGACGATTGCATCATGCAAACATTCGATGAGTTGGGGCCAGAGACAGGAGGAGGATGAAGACCAGGGAAGGTTCCAAGTAAAGAGGAGTCTTTGTAGATGCCGGGAGAGACACTGGTCAAAGAATCGACAGTTTGTTGATTGGCTACAGAAGATATGGTCGACTTAGGGGAGGCCTGAGATTTTGGCTCATGATACGTCAACTGGTCAATGGTGACTATCTTTCTATTATGAGGAAAAAACATCTTGCGGTGGACCGCGGATGGGATAGAAGACATAGCATAAGTGTAGCTACACCCCAAAAGAATGTTATAATCAAGAGGGGCGTCGATGAATTCAACGTCAACGCAAATAGTCTTGCCCGCAAGACTGATAGGACAATTACGAAATAAGCCAATGGGCTGGGAGGCATGGCCATCCCAGGCATGGAGGGTGATTGTGGAAGGGGCCAATTCAGGAGATCCGAGTTGTTTCCAAACTGAAGCGGACATCACATAGGTGGATGCCCCCTCGTCAATGATGCACTGAGAAACATTAGCGTTCCGGATTTTGACTGGGATTTGGAAGGCTACGGAAGCAGGAAGAGGAGGATGTTCTGATTGATGGGTGTCGAAAAAAATCAATTGGTCATCAGCAGTATATACAGCACCCATGGTAGATAGTAGAGCCTTATTTTGAGAAGGGCATGATTGGAGGAGTTCCAATGTTGAAATGACAACAGGAGATTGTGCCAAATCATCTACGATGCTATATGAATGAGCAGCTCGAACAGAAGCAGCGTTTCGGCCTAATGGTCCCTTAGGAATCTGGGTATGAACCTCCAATTTGGGCAGAGGGATATGCAAGGGACCATTGGATGTCGAAAGAGGCTCTGTAGACCCTGAAGAAGGTGACTCGGGGACAGACGGAGCGGGAGGCTTGGGGTACTGATGGGACTGAGTTTGAAGGTTAAGGTCGACGGTTAGAGGTGGATCAGAGTTCATCATCAGGATCTGGTAATTGGAGGAACCAGAAGAGGAAGGTTGAGTGGCCACCTGTCTGTCAGGTGGTTGGGTAGCCATGAATCCCTGTTGTGTATCCACCTGCTCTTGAGGGGGCGATGACTACTATTGCAGGGGTTGAGAAGGCCAGGGAGGCAGAGGTGCTAATGCTGGAGGAGCTGGAGCACTAAACTGCGGATACAAATAATAAGGGGGTTGGGTAATAGTATGGTGACTAAGAGGTTGGGCCGAAAGAGGAGGCATGCTGTATCTTGGAGACGTGCTACTAGGAGGGGAATAAGTGCGGGAGGTGCTGCCCCCTCCCCTAGGAAAACCATAACCCATGGGAGGTTGGGCATATGGATGAGAGAGAGCTCCAACGATACCGTTGGTGGCATGAGGTGCCCTCGGTGCATTGACACCATCGGGTCTGGGGAGATCAGGTAGAATGGTATAAACATAACCTGTCTGAGCGTAGATCAAGTCATATTTTAACGCCAGTTGGAGGGCGGCTTCTTCGGTTTGGGGGAAATGCGATGCGACATCTTTCCCAATAGGAGGCAAGAGAGATCTAAGGAACCGGTCCATGTAGACACGATCTTCAAAGGTAGGGGATTGACATAGGCTCTTTCTTCTCTTCCATTCCTGGACATGATCGGGTAGGCGGGTCGCAGATGATTGACAGAAAGAAGTCAAAAGTTCGATACCAGTGTCATAACGAAGGGGAAGATGGAAGTAAGATAAAAAAGCCTGGGCAAGAGTCGCAAAGGTGGTATGAGAGGAAGTGGGTTGATCAACATACCACTTAGAAGTCACGCCTGTAAGCGTTCGTTGGAACAACCGAAGATGGACAGAGTCATCGGTAATGGAGGTAGATGAACACCACATTTGGAAAGATCAAACATGATCTGAAGGATCTTCCCCAGCAAGGCCTTCAAACTTTGGGATGTCATAAGGGAGCTTTGTCGGCATAGCAGGCCAACTAGCATCATGGTGTATAGGGTCATTTGTCAACCGGTCCAAATCGGGGAGGCTGAGGCCTGCCATGAAGGGGAGCAAGGGCACAGCCGAGGTAGTTCCTATGGTGGTTCTGCTAGTAGCAGTCCCGGCATTAGGGCCGGGATTACCGCTAGCGTTAGGCCCTGGACCAAACATAGTGAAGGTGATAGGGGGAGAACCGGAAGTAAAAGGGGAACCCAATGAACCAGAAGAGGAGTCGGAGTGCGGACTCGGAGGTGGACTAACTCAATGATGGCGGGAAGGAGTAGGTCGACTGACCAGAAACTGAGGGTGAAGGCCAAGAAGTATCTGGGATGTGCGCCTTGGGGGCGCAATGATGACAACACAAACACGACGCAAGGGGAAGAAGAATGACCAACAAGGGCAGGGAGGTGCAGAATCAAGTGATTACAATGTCGAAACAAGGGCAGAAAAGGTGCAGTGTCAATTGATTTTACAATGTTTTAAAGTCTTTTCTTGGCGGTGTGAACCAGGCTCTTCTTCGCTTAGGGTGAGTGTGTGGCATGCGTTAATTTTAATTTTTAAACCCTGACGTTTTGAGAGAAAAATAAAAAGTGTGTTGCGTAACTGAAAATAAATCTACAGAGAACAGTATATAATGCTGAAAAAATAGAAAATTAACGGCTAACAATGCATCAATCTAACCCCAAAAGGCAGGTCTCTCAAAACTAGTCTAACAGAGGGAAAACATCTAGTCAAAACACACTTACAAAGAGGCCAATAGATCTAGGGTCGAAAGGGACAGGGATCTAGAGGAGAAACCTGCTGAAAGGAGGTGCAGAACACAGCCAAGAGGCAAAGGCAAGGTGGCTGGAAAAAGGGAGGAAATCTGCAAAAATCAGAAGGGACAAGGAGGAGACCCTAAAGGTAGATCCAAACAAAACTTCAGGAGGTGATTTGAAAGGAAGAAGAGTTGATTAAAAGGGATCTGAAAAGGAGGTATCAGATCTGAAAAAGGGGGGGTTGAAACTCTGAAAAAACACACACCTGAAACAGTTAAAACTCTTCCACAAAAAGTGGAGGGTACTAAAGACCTAGGGGGCTAGGTTCCCACTTAGATGAGTAAAACAGATCATAAAAAGGTCTAAACGGGCTGAGACAGAGGCTGGAGAACCTTTACAGAAGCTTCAAAAAAACCCAGAAAAATTGCAGAAAAATAGCAGAAAAACTGGGAGGTCGCAGGTTCTGACCTGTTTTCTGTGCAGGTCGCAGATAATGGGCTGAAAAGTGCAACCTGGAGGCCAGGTCACAGTTTTTGGGCTGAAAAGTGCGAGCTGAAGCTCCCGGTGTCCCGGCGGAAGATTTCCGAAAAAGTTGCCATCTCAGTTGCGGCTGATGTCTGTCACCTGCGCAATAGGGCCAGAAACACGCAGAAGTTAGAAATTTTCATGCTTTAGGGTTTTATGTGAGAAAAAAACGTAAAAATAGGAAAAAAAAAAAGCTGAAAAGAAACCCTAGGGTCTGAAGTAGCTGGATATGCAGGAATATGAAAAATGACAGCGGTCGTAATTGAAAACCCGTGTGGAGTCGCCAATTGCTAGTATGAATATTTTGTCGAAGTGTACGAAAAAAATACCACTTTAGCTACGCATAACTTATAGCCCTAACATCAAATGTGGCTGCCAATATCTTCAGATCTGCAGTTAGTTGATCAAGACAAGTGCTGCAAAAAATTAGATCTATGCATAGAAAGACATTAAGCAGTAAAAATAAGGTTTGGCTCCATACATCCAATAGACAAGACAAGAACAATATTTTTTGAAAGAATTTTTGTATTAAGGGCACCTGGGAGGAAAAAAGGAAGGTGTTTCCAATTCTCCTTAATGGGATGGGTTCTTGGAAGTCCTCAGCACTTCAGATCTAGTATTTCTCTCTCTTGTTGTTGTATAAGACCCAGACAAAGATAGAACTCAAAGGGAGCTCACACAACAAATAATGGAAAATATGACAATGATAGTGGCTCAAAGTCAGACCAAGATTTTAGATCCAGAGTGATCTGATAGGCAACAAAAGGTGAAGAATGGTAGGAAAAACCCTCCTATTTATAACAAAATATTGGGTCATTCTAGATCTTGGTGCATGATTAAAATAACATTAACCAAATCTAGATCCACCTTTTATGGCATATTCTATTATATTTATTGGAGGGAAAAAGTATTTGACTTGGGTCAAATCCCTTTATTTGTAAATAATAAATAAATAAATGATTTATTTATCATTTTAAGGAAGTGGTTGAATGATAATCAAATAAATAATGATTTATTTAATTATTTATGGATGATTTAGTCATATTTAATAAGGAATATTATTTAAATAAGATTTAAATAATTATTCCTAGAAAATAATAAGATAAATAAAGATTTATCTAATTAATTTCTTTGTTTTGGGTTAAACATGACCAGGAATAATAATTAAATTATTGTTTAATTAATTATTCCTTGAGGAAAATCAAACAAATATAGGTTTGTTTAATATTTCCTTTTGGGGTTTCCCGTTTAGACCATAAACAACCTAATAAATGTGTTTTATTAAGTTATTTCACATAGTGAAAGCAATTTTACTTAGGGTAAAATTGGTCTTACATGGTGTACTTGGGTCCATCTAATGATAGTAGGTTAGATGACCAAAAAATGGTGTAACAATAAACATACTAGATAGAGAAATATCACACATCTTCAAACATAAAAAGTATAATAAAACTAAAATAGATAACACAAAAGCTCTAAATAGAGTCAAAAAACATCAATAATCCAAACAACGGTGCTTATATCCCCTCTTATTGAGTGTTGCTAGGAAATAAGGAAGAAAATTTAACCCACTTGCCAAGGGGCCCTTACAGTTGGGGGCTCTATGTCTGGATGCAAGGATGTCTTTACTTCTGAGCTACCTTGGCAAAAATTCTCCCTCTCTCTACTATGGTGGACTGGATTTGTTGGATGGCCAACAACTAAGTCCCCTCTATCTCTGCTCTGAATCACACACTGTTGGTATTTCTTGGGGAGATTTTGGCCAGCATAACAATGTTCTCTCATGCTTTTCATCTCTTGGTGGCATTTTATTGGACAATTCAAATCCTCCTTCCCTCTCTTGCTACATTGTGGATAGTGACCCAAGAGAGGATGGTGATTCCATTGTGTGCCACATTTATTCCATTGTGTGCTCCCTTGAGGTCCTAAGGAGGCTTGGGTGGTTGTCCTTAGGTGGTTTCAAGTGTGGAATCAATGTCCTGGAGTATGCCTTGTCGTCCCTAAAAGTGACTTCCATCACTCCCAAGATTGTGTGCCTTTTTGAGTAAAAAGCGTGCAAAGGCATGCTTATCGAGTTATTTTGTGCGCAAAGGCACATTTGACTGGTTATTTTTGTTTGCAACTTGATTTTTCCTTTCAAACCTTAGATATTTTTAAATACTTTTAGATTCTCTAATGTCTTTGAGCCCTGTAAATTCTTCTGCCTGATATAAATAATGTCACCTTTGCTTGTCTGATTTTCCAGTGATAACATTTTCCCCTTAATTTGTGAGGTCTAGGAAGAACTGTATAGCCAAAATACATTATTGTTTCTTTTTTGTATACTGTGTGGAGAGCAAGAGAGAGACCTACGTGTAGCTCAGAGTTGGAGACACCCTACACTGGGTCGAAGAGTGACCATGTCCTGTGGGATCCCTGCAAGTAATGTTCTAATACAATATATACAAATTTTCTATGAGGCGGGCATGTCCCATGCTCGTTATGCTTTGGCTAGTTAAACAAATGTATTTGACAAATACAAATTTTGCCTGTGTCACTAGTATGGTAGTGATCTGTTGGTTGATGACGACGACCGTTGACGCCCTCAGGGGCATTTTTTCTTTGAAAATAGGTGGAAGGTGGTACCCATATGCGTAAACTTGGTATGGCATATAAATGTGCATTCTACTCATAGGCGTTGGCTTGGACCTCCCATGTACGCATTGCTGAAAAGATATTCTTATAAAGGCATGGGTCTTCGATGAATTTGATCAAAGTGCAATGGTTGTAAGGTATGATAGCATCTTGACATGAAAGCTTATGCTGCAGTCGAATGTCAGGATGATCGATGACATATGTGGGTAATGATGTCTCCCAAAGTGCCACCCGAGGAAGCCCTTTTGTGGAGAGGGGTGATCCAAGGTACCGCTTCCTTTTTGGAACAGAGGTGTTGATGTCGACAAAAATGAAGCTTCAACTGAATGAGGGGATCTTTGATACGGAGGATTAGGATCCTAGATGTGATGGGTTTAACGTAGGCATGATGGTGAAAGTGACTGAAAACTGATGATGAGGATTCAATGGCCCAAGGTTGGAGTATAAGAAGCATCTTGGCGGCAATCATAACTATATCTGATGGGGAAATCCCTGGAGTTGGTAGGAATTCCAATGTAGGTATAAACTGGTTATGAATGTCATCGTGGCTTTTGCGTGGGGGTATGATACTCCAACCAAGGGTGATGAGGGACTGTTGCCATGGGAGAAAAAATGAATGGGTGGGTGGGGGATGTAATGTGCCATTTGTAGTCTTTGTGCACTTACCAAAAGAATAAAATAATGGGATTAGGTTTGTACAAAACACAGAGATGGGTGCCACAAAACATGAAAGTGTTTTCTCACTGATGATGTGAGGAGGATGTTTTGCTGAGGGTCGAGGCCCCATTGGTTGGTCTCATGTGGGAGGTTGATGAAGCGGATGAAAAAAATATCACAAATGGGTTATGCTGATGGATGTATGGTAGGCCAAATTTGAGGCGCGGTAGTGCACTTTTGATCTGGTTGCTCAACCTAGTTATCTGAGAAAGGGGATTTATTTTGATATGTTAACACTTGACCTGACTTGACCTAATGCATGCCAAGTGAATGGGCATGAGGTTCTTCCCAGACTATAGTTGTATGGCCATGGCATCACTTTTGTTGTGATATATGGTCTACTTTGGGTGACAAGTGCTATGGAGGGGAGGCTCTACCGACCAATGAGGATGCTTATCATGTGCAAGGTGAGGTGATGATAAACATGGTCAGGTGTTTGGAACCTATGGTTAATTTCTGATGCAGAAATGATGTCAAGATATGCAGAGTTTTTCTAAGACTCTATCATGTTAGAGGTAGAATGATACCTACTCTGGAACTTTTAGTGGATGGAGTTGTGGATGTTTTTCATTCTACCTGCAAAAAAAATTACCCCAAGTGAAAGCATATTTACTCAAAAATTATTTGAAAGGCATGTGCTTAAAAAATAAGATGAGAGAGAGCATACCTTCCAGCACTGAAAATTTATTTTTTCAGAGGTGTGAATGCGTGGCACCTCCTTTGGGCGTTATGAAGTGATGATTACTGTATTGCTTTGGGTTTCGTGATCAGATATTGTAAGCTCCAGTTTTCCCTTGGGAGTTGTTACTTGGTTCCTAGTTTTGATGTCGGTTGGGGTTGCCCCCAGATTGATATCCTGGGGGGCGTTGCTAATTACTGCCCCCTATCCAGGATCTCCCTTTTGTTTGTTCCTCATCTTCTTTTTCTAGCATTTGGAGGATTTTCATGATTCTCCTGGTTGTATGGTTTTTGATGAGCCTGTGAAGAGTTGCAGTAGATTGACCAATGCATTATGTTATGCCAGTGGTCCATTCTGTGTGGGGAATGGGGGATATTGGCTCCCTTGTCCGTGGTTGGTATATTAGTGCTGGGGTGACTTTCATGATAGCCAGGTTGTGATACGTTTTGAGTAGAATCGTATAGGTATCTAGGGTACTGATTACTGCTACCTAGGTATCATTGGGCCAAAGACTCGATTGAACCATCTTCAGTATTGACATGCATGGTACTACTGCTGCCTAGGTGATCTTGGGGAAAAATACCCGATCAAACCATCTGCAGAATCGATGCGCATGGTACTACTGTTGCCTAGGTGATATTGGTCCAAAGACCCGATCAAACCGTCTGCAGTATTGACCTACTTGGTAACTCGCTGAGTATCATGGGTGTTGTTTTTGCCTGGGAGATTTTGGGTCAAAGACTAGTATCAAAATGTCTGCAGAAGTCGAAACTCCTGGTAACTCCCCAAGTACAGAGTACTGCTGCCTACATGACCTTGGTTGTAATATTCCTAATTAGCTATGAGCTATTTGGAATATTAAATTTTTTTTTGTTGCCTTGTTTTATGAATAAGAGGACAATGGAGGCCCATAATTCTCCTTAATAGTGAATAAATCAATGCCAATGTAAAAGGAAAACATATTGGCAGCTTAATTAAGCACCCTTAGGTGTGAAAAGGGGTTGGAACATCTTGACTGGGTTAAATTTGACCAAATCAATAGCACTATCATGGAGGAGTGGAAATACCGGAGGAACAACACAGTTTTAGATGGAGACACCTTGCATGGAAGTAGGGTCGTGAATGAATGGGGCTTAGATTTTGGAAGCTCACATCTTATAAAAGGAAGAGGATGGTAGCCATATTCACGAGGGATTGGTATTTGAAATTTTTGGATATCTGGTCTGTTTAGACATATATCTTTCTTTGGTTGTTTAGCTAAGATTGAAAGTGATGTTTAGCACTGCGTGCTCCTAATCGGGAATCCCACCTCTTCCATTGAGAAGCTCCTGGAGGAGTCTTGTACTTCACTTCCACTATCAGTCATTTGGCCAAAGCTTCATCTTACATCTACAACGCAGATCCTATTGAAGGTTGAGTTGTTTTATAGGTTGTAGTAGTGGAGACCATCTTTGTTTAACTTCAGTACTTATTTTTAGTGGAGAAGGGTTCTTTTCCATTGGGAGGATAGTAAGGAAGGCCCTTGTGCTTATTTTCAGATCTTGGCATCAGACCATATATTTATTTTCCCCTACAGTGCAGTTTCTTTTCAGATCTGCATTATTTTGAGGGAGGAGTTGTAGGGTGGTTTTGACACACCATTTGGGGAGGAGGTTTTATAGTGAAGGGATCAGCCTTTCCTATAGGAGATCCATTGGAGGAGGCTTCACTATTTGTTATATCATATCAACCACACTTTCCAGATCTACATATTGCAGTGAATCTTTAGCCCTAGGGATTTGACTCAGATCTTGTATCTTGATGTTTTTCTGAAAACCCTTTTGGTGTTCTTCATTGGAGGTTGTATAGTGCCTAGATATGTATTAGATCTATCTTTTGAGGCATATATCAGCCCTTTATATTTTTTGTACTCATTTTGTGTAGCAGTTCTTTTAAAAATACATTGTCGTAGTGTTCTGAAATTTTGATATATAGTAGTAACACCTCTTTTGAGGGTTTTGTCCATTGGATGCTTGTTATATCTTCTTATACATCTTATGGACCATTTATTATGCATATTTTGTTGTTGTTTTAATGATTATAAGGTCTCTATATTGGCCTCTTTTTTTTACACTATTATTTCGACATTTTGCACTATATTCCTGCTTTTCCCATTTGGGAATATTACATTGGGTCAAAGACCCAATCAAGCCGTCTGCAGTAGTCGATGCACCTAACAACTCAACAGGATGAGGAAACCAGGTTCCCCTGACCCTAGTTGGTGTGTGGTGGCTTGGGGGGAGGAGGGAAATATGGTTTTCTTTCTTGTGACTGCTCTTCCTCCTGTAGGTATAAGATGATGCAAGGTTCAACTCTGGATGACTGGGTGGAGGGATCCTCTTGGTAGGATCACTCGATGGCATGTAAGGCATCCCTATATCATGGGATTTCTAGGAAATTATGGGTATAGTGCCCATAATTTCTGCAGATAGCGCCTACGTGATTGGTACGCAATGCTTTTCCTTGACTTTTGGTGGCAGGTTCCTTTTTATGGGAAGGCGGTGTCGTGATGTCTGCCATAGAGCTAAGGAGCAATTTTAACTCGTCCATTTTTGGGAAAATGTGGGTAGGGTGGCGTACTACGTCACATATGGAACAAATTGGTGGCTCCATTTTCATGGCGGTAGTCTCCACCTTCTTTTCTCTTCTTTAATTTTTCTTAGTCGTAATCATCGGTTTTGCAATGCAATTTTTCTTTTTAGGGATGTTTTTGAGAGTTTCCTAAATGGGTGGGGCCTCCTCGGGACAGAGGGGAACTAACCCTGTACTGGTGATGTGTGTGGATCCCATCCAAGTAGTGGGAACGAGGTACCAAACTAGTATTTCAAAATATATGTTTCGTAACACCACGGTGGCCAAGACCTACTGGGATACGAAACTAGCTGGGGGTTAGAGGAAAGGGGTTTGGGAAGCGGCGTAGGCTACAGAGGTTGTTGTGGCTGGAAACATGATTTCGTTACTTCCCTTTTCCGTGTCCTGAATAGCTTCAATGCTTGATGTGGACATCATGCACATCGGAGCCACTGCGACATCAGGTGATGACTCAGGTATGATAGGGGGATCTCCTGGGAATGACCCTAGGATGGATGACGGTTTGAACTGGCTGGGGCCATATTCATGGTATCATCAAAGTGCATCCATAGATGTGTCTACGTAGGGTAGAATGACATGGGTATTTTTTAGGGGGAACTTTTCTCTATTCGTCAATTGGTCGACAGTAACGATGTGGTCCTCATGGGGGAACATCATATTTTGGAAGACAGAGGAGGCGATGGTTGACATGACGTACATATAACTCAGGCCAAGGATTATATTGTAGTCCAATTACACATCTAAGACTTCAATTTCTATAAGGACCATCTTTCAGGCTAAGAAGACCGGGACATTTTGGTAGAGACCGATGGGGGTTGAAGGGCGACCATCGTATGTTGTAAGCATGATGTCTGACGGCTTTATTTTGGGAGAACCTAACTTCTACCAAACATTCTTTGACATGATGCATGTGGATTCACCCTCGTCAATGATACATCGGTGGATGGTAATGTTTTGAACCCATACTGGTATCTGAAATGCAACCATTGAAGGAAGGCCAGGGGTGGCTCTAAATCAAAATGCATTAGGCGAGAATCAGCAGGGTTTATGGTGCCTAATGTTGAAATTAACGCTTTACACTTATTTGGGCATGATTGTAAAACCTCCAAAGCTGACATAGCGACGGTAGATTGATGTAGATTATCCACAATTCTATAGTTATGGGATACTTTGGAATAGTTTCTAGCTCACCTAGTTGGTCCCTTAGCCATTTTTGGAAAGGGTTCAATAGGCATCTTTGACATGGTCAAAGGTGTTGTTGGTGCACTGGTACTAGCCCCTAACGCATTGGTGTCTTGTGGGGTGTTGTAATTTTGATTTCGTCTCTGAAAAAACATTTCCTTGCCAGTCATGTAGATTTCGTGGCTGCTTTTCCCAGAGTCTTTGGGAGTTTTTTTTCTGCGTGCTAACTTTTACTTGATGGGGGAAGGGCTCCTGCATGACTGATATGTGTTGGGAGGATCCTCCTTGTCCATAGTTACTATGTAGCTTCTTCAGCTCATGGAGGTCAAGACAGTTGTGAGTATAATGGCCGTACTCACCATAGATCGAACAAGAGTCATTTTTCCAAAGAATTGGCCTTTTGTTTTGCCGCTGGGAGTTGTTTGGCTCCTAGTTTTGGTTTCGATTGGAGTTGCCTCCAGCCTGATATCACGGAGGGAATTTTTTATTGTTTCCCCCTATTAAATATTTCCCTTAGGCTTATTTTTTTCCTTTTTTCTTAACTGCATTAGGAGGATAATTTGGCTTCTCCTGGTTATATGGCTGGCGTGGTTGGTTTTGGGAAGGTTGCACGAAGCTCACTTGTGCATTATTCTGCATGGGTGAGTCTTGTGCTGGGGACTAAGGATAATGTGGTCCTTGGTTTGTAAATGGTTGTTGGGGGGGAACTCTTCTGTGATCATGTATATCTGTGTACTGGGTCCCCTGAGCCGACGGATAGGGTCCTCCATGTTGATGGTGATATGACGATGCCCTACTGGTCAATTTTTTGCAGAGTCATGTGATGACTTTGGTAGCCGGGTTGTGGTATGTTCTAGGTAGAATCATACGTGTAACAAGGGTATTTAACGTTGCTTCTTGGGTGACTTTGGGTCAATGACCCAATTAAACCATCTCCAGAGTTCGACACGCCTGACAACTATTTGCAAGTTTGCACATGCGGTGCATTTTGCAGGATAATGTAAATATACCTTGATTGTGTATAGATCAACTCGAGGTGTCGAACCTTACTGATGGCTTCCTCTTCGGATATGGGCTTTTGTTGCACCACATCCTTCTAAATATCTCCAGTGAGAGTTTTCAGGAACAGATCTAAAAAAATCGATTGTTGACTTTGGCTTTACACAAACTACGACGTTGGGACCATTCGTAGAGATGGTCTGAGATATGGACGGTGGGGGTTTTCCTAAAGTGTGTCAGCAGTTCCATTCTGAAATGGTGGTGGATGGGTAACTGAAAATAGGTCAGGAACGCAATGGCGAGGGTGCTAAAGGTTCCATGTGTAGCAGATGGTTTCTCCACATACCATTTCATTGAAACAGTCTTAGTCGAATAGTATCATCAACAATGTTGTTCGATGAACACCACAAGTGGAAATTCATAACATGATTTCTAGGGTCTTCCGCTTGCTTCCCTTCAAATTTTGGAATATCTGATGGGAGCTTCGAGGGCATGGGAGGCCATCTGGGGTTGTGTGCAATGGGGTCGTTTGTCAACTTGCTTAAAACTGGTAGATTTAAGAAAGCTAAAAAAGGTGACTGCATGTTTGTAGCCATTGTGACTTGTGAAAACAAAATGTTCTGGTTAGGAATAGGGTTTGTCTACGACGTACCCCACTGTGCATTCAACTGGCTTCCAAATGGCTAGCACTCCTCTACCTGTTAGGGGGTGTGGGAGGAGTGGCGTGTGGTGACCCCGTGGGGTTGTTCACTAGTATGCCATTGGGCGATGGACTAGGGTTCCCAACTAAATATGCCCCAATAAAGGATGAACCAATAAGGGTGACAAAAATCTGTCTTTGACGCCTAAATGGAGAAATACCTGGAACCCCTCCCGGTAATGGGGGGAGGTACAAAATACATTTAGATTGACGAGGTCCCATTGGGTTCATTCTTGCATCGACTAGGTATGGCTTTGGATATATTTTAGAGGATAGAAATTATAATCAATGAAAAATTCTAATCGCATACATAAAACAAAGAAAAAATAAAATAAATTTTCCCTTTAGATTAATCCTATCTGATCAGTTAGTAAAAAAATATGGTTTTTTGTTGTTTGCGTATGATACTCAAATAATAGAATACCTAATTGTGCTCACATGCTCAAATGTAACTGGGCCTTGCGAAGATATCTTACGAATTCTAGCACAACGTCTCGAAGGAACTGGCGATGCCCCCAGTCAACTGAAAAAAATCCACCAAGGTAAGGGTAGATGATCTAGTGATTTCCTGCACCGTCACCTATAGGGAAAGGATGCCCTAATTTTGGCCACTAAGCACCACCGTCCGACGTGAATGTTCGATTCTTGGGCCTCTTGGTAGTTCAGCTAACAATACCGAGTATCAGTCGGGTCAGGTAGCCCCAACTGATACCACATGCACTGCGCCTAAGCCTAACCCCCTCTAAATTAGGTCTCTGTCGTGCTCGGGTTTTCTTTTCCATGGGCTGATAGGTGGATTTAAAATTTTCATAAATAATTAACCTCTATGTTTCAATATGAAGAGTGACCGAGGCAGCTTATTGGATGCCTAACCCCTTGATCTAAACTTAGACTATAAATTCTTTTATGGCCCCTCTGGGGAGAATATAATGAGTTTTGTTAAGTTAGTTTTAGGTGTATTTACTTTTCTTAGTATGTGGATGTGTGTGAGAAAAAGGTGAACACTCAAATAATTTGAATGTGTGGATATGAAATGATCATTTTCAAAATCTCCTATTTAAACTATTTTTCATTGTTCCTTGCTCAAAAGAAAAACATGTGCGGATATGGGCCGCTTTCAATTTTTCCTAATTAATCTATGTGATAAACTATAGTGAGATGGTGATTTGTGAATATAGAGTGTTAATATGCTTTCCTATTATCACCAGAGGGTGCAAAGGCAGCAGATATTACTTGCTCTTCTATCGACAATTTGATCCTGGTCCTGAAATCCTAATGCAAAAATTGAACTAAACTAATGACTTTTACACTAGAAAAAAGAACTAGATAAGCATGTGTGGACTTGGGCCACTTAATTTGGATAATTATCTAAGTGTTTTGGTACCTAAATTTTCAAAACATAAATTATTTCGAAATGCAAGTTAATTTTCCTCCTACTTAAACTATGTGTTAACTTTGCAAAAATCAACTTGAAATAAAACTAACACCTATACTACTAAAAGAAGCTAAGAGTGAGAATTACCAAGTTGCGTGGCACCTCAACCAGTGCTAAAAGACGTATTATGGGCTACCTGTCACTTTTAAAAGCAATAAAATATGGAATTAGTGGAAAAAATCCCACTTCTGGTTTTTGCGTGCAAAAGGCTAAAATAGACGTGATTTATGTGCATAGGTCACCTCTAAATGCACGCACTACAGATTAATTTTTGGGAGCTCTTGTGCTTGAGTATGTCACTAGGGATGAAAGAGGCAATATGGGAGAGGAAGGGGGAAATTCCAACCCAACTCCACAGCAAAGACGAAGGTCTCTACAAAAAGGCACAACCACATAAACTTGGAAATAAAAACCAGTGGAGTCGCCAATCTTGTGTTGGTATGTTTGGTGCACGAATGTACAAAATCACACTTGTTTAAGAGAGGTGTTTTTTCCCTCTTAAGTTATTGGTCACATGCAGAGAAATAGCATGCATATTCAAATATAAAAACTAAACTAAAAATACAACAAATAACCCAAAAGCTCTAAATAGAGTCAAACAACTGCAATAATCCAAATGACGGCATTTACATCCCCTCTTATTGAGTGCTGGTAGGAAATTAGGCTGAAAATTTAACCCACATGCCAAGGGGCCCTTAGAACTAGGGGTTCTAAGTCCCAATGCAAGGATGTATTTACTTCTGAGTTGCCTTTGTGCAAAGTCTCCCTCTCTCTATTATGGTGGACTAGAGTTTTTGGATGGCCAAAAATTGAGTCCCCTCTATCTCTACTCTAGATTACACACTTCTGGTATTGCTTGGGGTAATTATGGACAACATAACAATGTTCTCTCATGTTTTTAATCTCTTGGTGGCATTTTATAGGATAATTCAAATCCTCCTTCCCTCTCTTGGTACATTGTGTATAGTGACCCAAGAGAGGAGGGTGATTCCATTGCATGCCACATTTATTCCATCGTGTGCTTCCTTGGGGTCCTAAGGAAGATTGGTCGGCTATCCTTAGGTGGCTTCAAGGGTGGAATCAATGTCCTTGAGTGTGCCTTGTGGTCCCAGAAAGTGACTTCCACCACTCCTAGGATTGCGCACCTTTTTCAGTAAAAAGCAGGTAAAGGTGCGCTTATCAAATAATTTTGCACGCAAAGGTACATTTGATTGGTTCTTTCTGTGCACAATTTGACTTTTCCTTTCATACCTTACAAAATTTTAAATAATTTTAGATTCTATAATGTCTTTCAGCCCTGTAAATCGTGTTTCCCGATATTAAATAATGTCATGTTTTCTTGTCCAATTTTCTAGTGATAACACTCACCATGGCTAGCTACCTTTGCTTATGTTTAATGCTTCAATGTCTTGTAGTCTGGCTACTGAACCAAAATGATACTTTCTCCATAGTTATAGTCTTATGACATGATGGTATATCCACAATCCTTTGATCAAAATAACACTAATATGATCTTCCTCCTCCACTAAATTTTTTTCTCATATTATCCCTGGAACCCCCAACGTTACCTCCTAGTTGTGGATTTGCAATAGAGTTTAAATTTTTGTTGTATTGTTTCTTTATTTTTTCTTTCTGTAATGAAAATTTCGATAGTGCTCCCATGAAAATCTACAATATTAAACCAATCCACTACAACAACATCCACATTTGGATCTTTCATCTAATCATCTTCCTTTGGTTCATTCGAGACTTAATATCTATATATACAGATCTTTGGATGACCATTTCTTTTGTATTTCTTCAACAAACCTATTGTTCCAAAATATTTTGCAAATAATGTCTCATCAGAGTTTCAGAACATAGGTTGCAAATATCCCAATATGAAAACAATAGCCGATCATGACAACAATAGCCCATAATGGATTTTCTTCTCCAACATAGCCCATCATGACAACAACATTTCTATATATTCATCAACATTAAGAGAACTTTTCAAAAATGGCAGAAAATCGACTAATATTATTATATTGAATAGCTATTAAGATAGAAGTTTTTATCCTGTCACTTTTCTTGCGATGTGATCGCTTCAATTTCTTTAAATCCATTCATAACTTATCAAAGATATAACTAGTGATACCAGTGTAAATCCATTTGATTATTTTCATGATGCCTCCTCAAGATTCAACTAATTCCCTTGTTAAAGATAGAACCCCACTGCCAATGGTTTGAATTGGTTTTTTATTACTTCTCACTAACTTCCATGCTCATAGTATCAATGCATTTTCCTTATGTTAATGAAACTCTATTTGAATATGAATGTGGGGTATCTCCATCTCATTTATTCAATCACCTATCCCAGATAATAATCATTACTGCTTAAATTTTTATGTTAACACCTGTTACAAATGGGGATATGGGATTCTAATTGTCAAAGGTGGCCCAACTTTTTGCTCACATTGGCACCACTAAAAATACAGTAGTTGGCACTTTTGAAAACTGGAAGCTAAATTAGGAGGTACATTTTACAAGGGAGGATGAAACACCACGAACTCTCGAAAATTGATTTCCACCCAAGCTTTATTTTCAACGTTTCCCCTAGAATTTTTTATTCTTAATTAGAAAAAAAATTATTCGAATTTAAAAAGTAATTTTTGTGCAACCTTATTACATATAGGAAACAAAATTCCAAGATAATCATGAAAATCAATAGATTTTGTTCTAGTTGTTATGTATGTATGCATAGTCTGATAGATAGGCACACATTTTTATAATTTAGGGACTAGAAAAAACTCAAGAAAGGATGAAATGTGAAGGGATTTTAAATTAAAGGGTTATTTTAACTCTTTTATGTTATTTTAGCTCTTTGTTTTCTTAGGAATTCATCTCGATAACACTAAAATGATAGAGTTTACCTCATATATATTCTACAATCTTGAAATATATGGTACCATTATAAAGTGTGCTAACTCCCAAAATATAAGTATGAAAACTTTAGCATGAGAAGTTTATCAATCACTACTTTCCTTGGTAAATCACTAGTGCATGTTTATAATGGATATTTAGGGTTAAAAGTATAACTAATTCACTTCCAAATGGAATTCCAAGTCTAGCTTAAATGACTACCAAAAATATTCTATTTAGGTGAATTTATGTATGTGTTATAACCTCATCAAGAGAAGAGTATCTAATTTTTAATATAAAACCAAGTAAAACCCATTAAAGAGATACACTCTAATAGCCTCACAAAATTGGTAAAAAATGGACACCAAGGTGTAGTTGCACAATTATGTTCATTAAATGTTCAAACATATATGTCCTCTACTTTAGTGGATCTTCAAAGGGTTATCAACATAGATGAGGTAGAGCTTGATGTTGTACCACTTGATATTTCTAGAATTGTTTTAGGGAGTCCATATTTATATGACCGAAAAGCCATATTTTGTCATCATGAGAACAAATATCATATTTTCAAAGATAGAGTTGAGTTTATTATTAGATCACATCACAAGAACATGGAATTGTCTCTTGTTATTGTTGGTCAAATGAAGAGGCTTCTGAATTCTAGTAAGAATTTTGTGTTGTTGGTGATTAAAGCTAAAGAAATTGTTGAATCTGAAGCTTTCTCAGGGTGTGATTCTAAACTCAAGCATGAAATGGTTGAATTTTCTAACACTTATGAAAATATGTTTCTAAAAACTGAAGGGTTACCTCCAAAAATAAGAATCCAACGTGAGATTCAATTGTTATGGGATGCAACACTTCTGATTATTGGCATGTATAAAATGTCAGTTTTGGAGAATGAAAAAATTAAGAATAAAATTCAAGAGTAGTTTGAAAAAATGGTCATCAGACCTAGTAATCCCCTTGTGGGTCTCCTATTGTTTTGGTTCCAAATAATATGGTACATGGTGCATTTGTGTGGATTTATGATCTTTGAACAAGATCACAGTAAAGAAACACTATCCTCTTCCTCACATTAATGATTTGCTACATAAGTTAAAGGATTCTGTTTTTTTTACTAAGTTAGATTTGAGAAGCGGTTATCATCATATAAGGATTGTTGAAGATGATATTTGGAAAATTTCTTTCAAGACAATACATGGTCTATTTCAATGCTCAGTTATGTCATTTGGGCTTCACAATGCACCTACCACATTCATGAGAGTTATTAATGATGTATTGCGACCATTCCTTCATGATTTTGTCATATTCTACTTAGATGATATTATTAATTTTAGTAATACTCTTGAAAGCATGTCAAACATCTAAATCAATCTATATATGTATTCAAAAGGGAATAAATATATTTGAATAAGTCTCAATGTGAATTTCGTAAAACCTCTTTCATTTACTTGGGTCATATTCTAGGAGGTGGTGAGTTGAAGATTGATCCCTCCAAATTCAATTTTATTGTGAATTGGCCTAAACCCAATAATGTAATGGAAGTTAGGAGATTTTTGGGAGAAACCCAATATTGGAGAAAATTTATGGCTAACTTCTCATTAATTGCAACACCATTAAGTCCTTTAAAAAGTGTGAAGCAGGTATTTTAGTGGGGATGAAATCAGTTGCAATCTTTTTAAACTTTGAAAGAGAAAACCAATAGAGCACCATTTCTAGCACTTTTATATCTTAAGTAGCCATTTGAAATTCAAATTGATGTAAGTGAATATGCTATTGGTGCAATTTTTAAGCAACATGGTAAGCCAATATGGTATCATTTTGAAACATTTTCCAATGTAGTGATTAGCTTTCCAACTTATGATAAATATTTATATGATTTCATACACAGTGTGAAGAAGTGGAAGTATTATTTGAGGGGAAAATAAACGATTATTAATACAAACCATTAACCTTTGAAATATTTAAAATCACAAACCAAGCAAAAATAAGTTATACATCCCGTATGGATGGGATTATTGCAGTAATTTCATTTGGTAATTAGGTATAAGAAATGTATATACAACAAAGTTGCAGATAAGTTATCAAGGCCTATTATTAATGTGTCTGTCGTTCTTAAGAATAACTCA
The DNA here is from genome assembly GCA_034641835.2 of Pinus albicaulis. NCBI lineage: Eukaryota > Viridiplantae > Streptophyta > Pinopsida > Pinales > Pinaceae > Pinus > Pinus albicaulis. Next base: position 33,173 of record JAXQQM020073754.1, read on the forward strand.
ATCATGCACAAAATATATATTTAAAAATATGATCAAGATGAAGCTTTTAAGGATGTTTATACAACTTTTAGTCAAGGAAATCATGTTGAAGAGTTGGATTATCATGTTCATAACAAATTGTTGTATCATCTTGGAAAGTTATGTGTTCCATAGGGTGAAAGAGTCAGCTTCCTAAGGGAAGCCCACACTTTTCTTATTGGGGGTCACTTTGGTGTAGGAAAAATAGTTTCTCAATTAGAAAGGTATTTTTATTTGCCTCACATAAATGAAATTGTATCAAGATATATAAAAGGATGTTCTATGTGAGCTACTATCAAGCTAAGAAATGTTGTAATTACAACTAATGTGATGTACTTGATGGAAACCCACCTGTGGCAGGATAAGTAGGTGTTGAAAAGATGGTAACATGATGAGTACATAGGTCATTTCAAATTTGACAGAGAAATAAATACTAGTTAGATAAAGATGAATGATGATGGGAAATTTTGAGAAAGTATATGCAAGTTTTGTGAAGAAAAGCCATGTACACACAGAGGTATGATGAAGAAAAGTCACATATACATAGGTTCTGTGAAGAAAAACCGTGTACATACACAAGTATGATGAAGAGAAGTAGTGTATATGCAGGTTCCGTGAAGAAAAGTCACGTACACACGTGGGTATGAAGAAGAAAAGGAGCATACAATTTGTGCACTATAGTTTACTAAATACCAAGGGTCCTTACCATGGTATTAGCCCATAGTAATGAGCATGTCAATGGATATTTGATCCCATCGAATAATACCATTGGAATTAGTCGTTTTGACCAATGGTATTGGCTAAGGACCAAGCTATATAAGGAGAAGAAGGTCAACGTGATTGGTGTGTAAGTAATGTGTGATTAATAACTACTTCAATATGAAATTTATATGGATAGTATGGGTTATTGATAAGTGGTTGAACTGAAATAATTTTTCACCCGGTAATAAAATGACGAATCATGATCATTAGACCAGAGATGAGTATGAATTGTATAGTCTTCATAAGGGTTGATTAGGTATGTGGTATGATGCATGTTTATTATTGTGTATGTCATAATATGGGTATGTCTGTAGTTCAGAAGTGCAACATGACTATGAGTTGGTAATTGCAGATTTGTACATAGGTTTCTCTCTGGTAACGTACATACATACGTAGATAATGTTAAGTAGTAGAGTATCGATTCTACAGTATGGGCAGATCTGTACGTGGGTTTTATTCCTTGAAAATCATGTATACACGTGGAAATGATTTATGATAAGTAGATATGAAAGTTAGGGCTTCTGCTGAATAATATGTCAGATCAGTCTAATCATTCTTGCTATATTTATGTTGTCTCTCAATCAAGAATTCATTTTCATCTCGGTATGAAAGTGATGTCTTGAGTATCGATGATTCTACTAGATATAAGTGATTGAAGATTAATGATTGGATATTTGATTCAGTCATTCATTGATTGGTTGAATGATTTGGTATAGTGATCAATTTCATATTTGATATATGGTATCAGGCTTAAATGATGGTAGTGGGTTCAATCTTAAAATTTGATGAAAAGTGGCCTACAAGCTTTAATGTGTTGAAGCAGGTGGATCCAGTGTGAAAATTTATGAAACTTGGTCCACGATGGTGGTGAGGGTTGGAGCCTTCAGCAAGGAATTTGAAGTTTCATGCCAATATTAGCTGGTGAAGAAATCAAGGAGATGGATTTCCCTTCTATTCGGTGTTGATAAACAAGATCAGGGAGTTGGAGCTCCCTTCCAGTAGGAGTTGGATAATGAGTGAAGGTTGTAGCCTGCTGTAGGTGGTTATCTGCATGCTGGTATGATTTTTCACCTGTACAATATTGTAATAATTTTTTCATAATAATTAAATTGAATACAAAGACGACAACAACGGTGGTTTTCTGCAACATTGGGTTTCCACCTTAAATCCTAGTGTTCATGTGTGTTGCTTATGCTTTATTATGTTCTTACTGCAACTGTTTACTACTTATCTAATGTGTGATGAACCACTAATATGTTGGTTTAATACAAACATATGAATATTTTACTGACATAGAAGTTTACTCGATATAAGTTAGTTTTCTGCATAAAACTCGTGTACATACGCAGGTTTACTTCAGGAAAGTAGCGTACATAGATCAAAATAAAAGAAAGAGTTTATGAATGTTTTAAATACTGATTGACCCCCCCCCCCCCCTTTTGATCAGTATATTTCCGAATAAGAAATAGGAAATTGGGTTTATTTACTCCATTTCCTATCCCTTCTCATCCTTGGTAAAGTATTTCTACGCATTTTGTTTGGGGGACTACCAATGTCTAGGAAACGTCATGATTATTTATATGTTGTAGTGGAGTGTTTCATAAAAATGTGTGTCTTTATGACTTGTAAGAAAGAAGTTACATATTAAAAAACCACAAATAATGTCTTCCAAAATGTATGGTTTCGGATTGGGTTACCTACTTTGATTATTTCTGAATTAGATTATTGATTTATCAAGAATTTTTTGTCATGTTTATGGAAAATCATTTACACAAAGTTGAAGAGCATGTAAGATTTCATCCACAAACCAAAAACCAGACAAACATATTGAATAAAACATAGTGCATCTCATTCAAGGATATTTTGGTAAGCCTCATAAACTTTGAGATGAGAAAAACTTTCATTACATCCAACTTGCCTACAGTTGTGTCAAGCATTCATCTGCATAGTTATCTCCATTTGCAACTTGTTTGGGTTATTTTCCAAAGTATCCTTTTGATTTCATATTTGGTAAAGATATTAAAGTAGATGCACATAGTGGTGTGGAAAAAGCCAAACATTTCAGTGAACAAATCCAATTAGTGCTTCAAAGGGTACAAGAACATCTGGAGAAAAGTCAAGCCAAGTATAAATCAGGACATGATAAGCATCAGGTAAATCACGCTTTCCAATTTGGAGATCAAGTTTGGTTGTACATCATCAAGGAACGATTAAAATATGAAGGTAGAAAGCTAAAACCAATTAGGTTCACAAAGAGAATGTTTAGGTTCCATCTATAGAAGATTCTTCTCCTGAATATTTAAATGAGTTGCAGGAAGACTCAGTTTTCGACAGGAGGATAAGAACTTAACACAAATACAATGTGGATTATCTTCATGTGGAGCTAAAAGGTACCAACCCAAGCAAAAAAATGTGGATGCAAATTAGTAAAGTGAGGGAGTTTTACCCTCAGTTACTTGCTGAGTAAAAACATACTTTTGGTGGTCCAAAAGCTTCCAGTGGCAAGGAATGATCAAGGGGATAAAAAAAAGGCTAGAAATGAAAGTTCTCAAATATCTCGAAACTAGCGCCAAATAGTATATTTCATCATTCTTAATCCAGCAATGCTTCGATCACCTCAATCCAACACTATATGAGGAATTTATCGCATTCTGAAGTTTTTCAAAAACAGTAAAAGACTCAGCTTGTAGGTTTTATTATGCAGGGTATGGATGTCACTTGGAAATCCATACACTGACATGTTGTAGACATAATCAAGATGACACATGTTAGAAGTTGACCTGATAAGAAGCTAGCACATCCCACGCATAGGAGGAAACAATTGGGTACTTTTTATTGGTTGAATTTGGATGAATCCCATTGTGCCATGTGGCCCAATCATAGGGAGCCACATGGCCTAATAGAGGAAGGTCATGTGCCCTTCTATGGTTCTTCAAATATTTTTTTTATGGAACATATTAAGCCTCCAAAGGGCTTGAATCATCAACCTCCAACATACAAGTATACCGCCCAACTAGTGGGCCACCGGTACTGCTTGCTTTTCATTGTTAGCAAGTTATATTTCAAGTATAATGGTATATTATTTGGCATTAGCATTGGGCCAACGGGCTACCCCACATGTTCTGTCACTTGGTTACATGGCTCATGACATGGAAAAATGAGACGGAGGTGGGAGCATCGATACCCTAACCCACGATTCCACATGATCACATATGACTTGATGGAGGTATCAGAGATGAACATGGAGGTTATGACAACAGCCCATGGTTATGTTGAATGATGAAACCATTGGTGGAATGATCAGAGGGCTTGGGCCACATGGCATACCACCCACACCCATGCCATGTGGCCATATGGCGACATGAGACCAGGGTAGAGGCTTCAGGAAGAGGGGCAGAGGCACGTTAAAAATTAAATTAATATATTAAACCAACCACCAAAACAACAATGAAAGGTGTGGATCGAATCTATGACTTCCGCCTTACAACTCCACCACGCCCACCAATTGGAATATCACCATTTTTTAAAAAAAATTCATAGGGTTGGGAGTTGTTATGGTGAATTTACAAACCAATTTTGAAAAACAGAGGGTCTCTTGCTCATTTTTAAGACTTTTTGAGCTCAAGAAGAACCTAGATATGGTCTTTGGGCATTGTGGACACTATGTTAGTGTTTTTTTTCAGATTCAAGCATGTACAATGATGTTTTTAGGATTTTAGCATTTAATAAAAAATTTCATGATTGAAGGTTGGACCCGAAGATGTAGCCTAGGAGGGGTAAACTCTGTTATCAATCTATTTTGGTTGATGTTTCATGTTTTTCCACTTTTAATTGTTAAAATTAAGAAAATTTTAATTCATTTTGTGTGCTTTTGTAATTACAGTCCATTTCCTAAAAGTCATAAACTAGCTTGCAAATAATTTCATGAAACCTTCAATTTTTTTAATTTTGGATCATTCTTCATAACTCATCCATCTCTTTTTCATGTTGTTAATTATATATTTATTGAAGGCCTAGTCGATCCCCAAAATATTCAGTTAGGGATCGGTATTGTCCATGATTTCGATAACCTGAAAATTTTCCATGCTTGACACCTAATCAATGTCCACAGACACCCTTGAAAATTTTCCAACTGAAAAAAATCTTATGTTGATTGGCCAATCTGAGTTGGATTGGATATGACATCACCTTCAACCTCCCCATAATTTCTTGAGTACTCTTTGGTAAGATATTTACATATGATCCTAAGCCAAGAATAATATTATCCATTTCGTGCTAACCAAACTGTGCATCTAACTAAAAAAATTTGTTGGTCCTATTTCTACAAGAAAATTGATTCACAACCCTTGGCGAAGGATGTGCAATAGCCTCTTCAGTTTTCCTGGTACATTGTTCTACCAAATTTTAAAACTTATCTAATCTATGAATATATTTAATCAACTCTAAATATATTTGTACCAGAATCTCGAATGGGTCTACTGTGTTCCTTCATTCCTTGCCTATAGTGGCATCAAATACCTCTAGTATAGCCACTTCGCACCTAGTCTCTAGTTAGTTCCATTCTTCTGCAATTATTTCTCGTCAAGCCTCCTTATAAGTGGTCTTCTCCTTAGAGAGATCAAGCTTTGAAGGCATTTCAGGAGATCTCCTTACCCATCGAGGTTGTTTTACCCAATATTTATCGGCGTCAGCTCCTGTCTTAGTACCTCCTTTAGTTATTGCACCGACCCACTACTAGGTTTCATGTGTCTTGAAAGTTATCATCTCGACATTGAACCCCTTCTATTCCTACCACTCGACAATCAAATGAGGGAAGTTTTATGTCATATGGTATAAGGATTAACAATAAATACATGTACAACATGGATTGGTGAAATCACGAGGAAAATTTCCTTGTTTTCCACAATTATAACATATGTTAAACATTCACGGAGAACACACACAAGGAAATGAAGATAAGCGTGATATTCTAGTTTAATAACCACAGATGTGTATTTATATTACATTGGTGTGACTCTTAGATTACACATTCCAAGGTCACTTGGACTCATCTTTGACTATTCGCCTTCCACACCTACCCATAGAGGATTTGGTGTCCAAAATTCCCCCCCTTAATCCAAAGGGGTAAGTGTGAGTCCAAGAAAAGAGTTATAATACAAAAATAGCAAAGTATGCATGCCAACACTTAGGCTGAAAAAGCTCTCTGAACTGTTGGCAAAAGAGGTGGTTTAAGGGTTGTTGGGTCAAGAAGGTGACTTCTAAAGGTGACATTAATGCTTCACATTAATCATGAACCTAGGGCAAGTCTTTTTATTTCAGGAGTGCGAGCAAAATATGTGAGTGAAATCAAAGGTTATCTAATCTAGATCATTGTAATAAATATTACCTAATTCTCGAAGTCCAATCAAACCAACTCAAAAGTAAACTATGAAATACTTCAAATCAATCAAATGAATAAACTCTTAATCTAAACCTATGCAGAAGTAAACACTCAATGTTGAAATAAATGATATTTTTCAATTGAACAATGCACTTAATGAATTGAACAACAATATTGATGAATTGAACAACAATCCTAATGAATTGAACATAAATCAATTATTTAACATTTTTCAATGCAGTTATCTATAACTCAACTAATAGAAACATTTAGAATTGAACAAAAAACCATACATTCACACTTATGATGGAAAAACTTAAGAAATAACCATATGCAGAATTGAACAGCAACTACTTAGCCACACTGAAATAAATTTAATGAATGTAAAGGTGTCACTCAATAATAAAGGAAGATCAATGATAAATTCAACCTGTTGAAAAGGAAACTGTAACACATCACACTTGCGATCAATGAATCGAATGGTAATTCTACAAATCACAAAGAATAACTGAATTGAAAGAATCAAGAAATAAACATATAAAACTAAATAGCAGGATAACACCCAAGGACTGGGCCCAAAGCCTCTAGAATTATTCTTCCAAGAAATACTCAAAATATGCTTATAACGAAAACACCAACTTCATTAATCAATGGAGAAGTACATCATCACAAGTTCGAAGGTTTTTTCTGAATAAGTTTATTACAGAAAATTATAATACATGAAAAACTCCATGTTTCTTTCACCTATAACATTTTATAACTTAAAAGTGAAACAAAACATAATAACAAATCCTCAGGATTAGAAGATCCTGAGGCTTTGTATCCATCAACCGAATGCTTCAAGAATAGGCATGTCTCTACCTCTTTTGCTGATTCATGGGAACCGACATGATTCCATTTATTTTTCTTGACTGTTGTTGTTTGGTTGTTTTGGTCATCAGTTGGTTTGTTTCGATTCCATATCAATAAAGACAAAAAAATTTAGTTTTCATACTATTAAACACACCTTTTATTAATAATTCGTTTTACCCTACTTTTACATTATTCTCCTTTGATTTATTTCTAAAATGAAGGAAAACATATAAAAGTTAATGATAAATCACACTAAAGATAGGGGTAAAATGTACCTTTTCCTAGGCCCAACATACTCCCCTTCTTACCTTTTTTCATGTCCTCATGCAGACATATGATTGAGGTGTAGTTGAGTTAAGGAATAGGCAGGAAATACTTCTTCCTTGTAAAGTTTAAAACCATACTTTTTTTCACTTTTGAAAATGTTGAGTTTGTATGTCCCTCTGGTAATTCATAATCATGATGGTAGTCTTCAGGAGGGTACCATATGATGGGGAATCTATATTTGCACCCTATCCATGTATGACCCATGTTCAAAATTTGGTTACTATATAGATGAAAATGAGAAGCATCATCTTTGAAATTCCTATAACCAAATGGCTCTCTGTTCTTAACGTTATTGGTAGAGGCTTGCCATCTCTGTTTGGCTGCTAATAAATCTTCTTCCTAAATATCCTAGAAGTATGTTCTTCCATTCTACACAATATCTTTGTGAATTGGCCCCAACTTGGCGATCACTCCTTCTCATTGCAAAAAATTCTTATGTTGAGTAAACAAATGTAGGGGTTTTGTAGGCTCCCCTCTCACCCATAGATCTAACCCATGCTCTCTTTTGTTCTAATAATTGAGCCATTTCCTACTCATAGTCTTGTAAACATGTATTTTGAGGGCTCAGAGGTGGTTTATAGGATGGCCCTATCTCATCTGCAAATGCTGAGGTATTATTTTGTAGTTGTAATCTTTCAAACCGTCTCTGTTTTACTATTTCTAAGGTCGAAACATGGGTTCTCCTCCCTCTATATTTCCTAGGCATGATTGTTCTTGGAAGTTCAATTTTTTCTCTGTCGGGGTTTTCTTCAGGGGCAGGTAGGGCAGGATCGACAAAGCTATCCCATGTTAACTGATGTTTTTTAATTCAAAAATAATAATCAATTTTATTAGGCCATGGTGGATGCAACTTCTTGAGGGTCTTTAGCTTTCCTAATATGAACAAAAATATCATACAATATAGAATTCAAGAAAAAATGCAAATTAACTGAAATATTTTTTTTGAGAACAATGCAGTTTGAGTTGACGTGATATTACTACATCTTGGTGTCCATCACATGTGATATACTTTTGGATGAAGACTACCAGTACTTGCCAAGGTTGCTTCAAATACATAGGGTGAATACCTTTTCCTTTTCATACCAGTTTCTCATATGGATCCTGATACACTAAAACTGCTTCTTGTACGAGGACATGTTTATCAATCCATTTTTCCCCTTCTATTGGAAGTCCGGAGACCTCGGCAATTACTTCTTTAGAGACTCATATAATTCTGCCTTTAGCTATGGTGTTCCCTTCATGCAGGTTTTGTGGGAATTCAATTGTTGTCTCCATATTAAAACCTTGTAGTCTATGTAAAAATGGAGTCCAACTAGCCTGATGGAGAATGGTGCAAGCTAATTGTGAGACTTGAAAGATTTGGGTTCATTGCAAAGATAATTTCTCTTAGTGGCCATTGTTTTTTCGGAACTAGTTTCTTCACCCTTTTGCATGCACTTCATTCAGATCTATTAGTTAAAAACAATACAAACACTACATGCAGATTTTATAAAATATATTATTAGAAATGTGGTTGCATGACATTAATGCAATGATTCTATTGTCCAATCAGCATATCCGAAGGGAGTCACATGGTTAATTCGCATGCCTGTCTATTATGGATATTCATATCCCCTCCAATGAGAGAAGGGTGTCCACGACCTTCAAGCACAAGAAAAGAGGAAAGTTGGTAGAAATCATCAATGCACACGAAGTAGAAGTGAGAAGTTGGAAACCATCGCAAATGTACATCAGGTGGAGATGACCAAAAAGGGAGAAAAGCGGAGTAGAAATATTATGAAATGTATTTCCTATTTTGACACCATAGTATGATGGAAGCATGATAGGTGACAGGTTATGATTGATGTTGTTATCACTCAATTCGGCATGCTTAGATAAACCATATAAAATCATATTTGATTATGTGTATAGGTTTTGATAATGATAACACTTAGTTAAACAATGCATTCGTCTTCAGGAATGGATCAATAAGAAATAGGGGCATATAAAAATAATTGGCTACTATAAGAAAAATACTACAATACCACAAGCAGAGCCACTACTACCAGCAGGTGTCCATACCCTTGACAGGTTTGTTGTTTTAACCTAGAAATGAGACATAATCCTCTATTTAAAAGTAGACATTTTTCTTCTTTTGTGGAGAGACCACTATGCTGGTGTAGTGGCTAGGTAGTCATAGTTCCATTCACAGGGATTTATCATATTAATAAAGCCTACTCATGATGATATTTCCTGTCCTTTAAGCATTTTTTAGCTATCGAGAATGTCACTACCCTAGTGTGGCATCCATTGTGGGAATGTCACTTGTTAGATCCTCATGATCATGGTAGGCTGGCTCGTAGTGAGAACCCCTATTCTCTCTTCTTTAAAAATTTTCACATAAAGATATATTTTGTTTTTATTATAGATGGAAAAAGGCTCATTAACTCCTTAAGAGTTAGGGATGGTGTAAGAAGTAAAAAGAATGCCAATACAAATGATGCTCTTATTCCTATATCCCCATGCCGAGGAGAATTACCAATTGAGAGTGTAAAAATATACACCAGCATAAAACTATGATAATGAATTGTGTGATAATATGTCTGAAGAGGAGATATCCACCCATTCATTATACAGATAAACAATGTGAGCTTCTGAAGTAGAGATATCCATCAAATTTTCAAAAAAAATAATATTATTAATGGGTAGAAGCATTAAGTACAGGTTACACTTTAATAAATCGGAGGCAGAATTTTTTTTTGAAAATAGTTCGACGAGCATTTTAGAAAGTTCGGTCGAACTCGTGATTCCGTTTAGATTGACGGCACACTGACGATGCAGGCAAACAGAATTTTTGTCGGAGATTGGAAAACCGGCAACAAAATTTCAGCCGAACTTCTAAAAAAAGTTCGGCCGAACTGTGAGTTCGGACGAACTTTTACTTTTAAAATAGTTCGACCGAACTATTTTCTATAAATAAATCGCCCGCGAAGTTTTGTGGTTTACCGGGTTCATTGTTCGCGCGTTTTCTGTCCCTGTCCCTGTCCCTGTCATTACGTGTTTTTTGTCCCTGACACTGGTGCTCCTCCCGTCCGCACTCTTCGACTCTGTCGGGTAAGTTCGACTCTCTGTCCGTGCTCAAAAAAAATTTGTGTTGTGTATTAAAAAGATTTTGTGCTGTGTATTAAAAAAAATTTGTGCTGTGTATTAAAAAAAAATTTGTGCTATGTATTAAAAAAAATTTGTGCTGTGTATTTAAAAAAATTTGTGCTGTGTATCAAAAAATCTCTATGCTGTGTATTAAAAAAACTTCGGGCTCTGGAGATGTTTTTGTAAAGTCTTTGTAAAATTTTTGCGCTATGTATTAAAAAAACGTCTTTCTGATGGGCTGTCTTTCTAAAGTCTCTGGAGATGTTTTTTTTGGTTTTGGTTGAGGTTTAGATTCTTTTTCTGCCGGATATTATTTTTCTGAAATGTCTATATACATATCATATAGGTTTTATTTTCGGATTTATTTCTGAAGGAACTGGAATATAATGTATTATTTTACAAATCAAAGTAGGAATTGCTTCACTTTTGCAAATCAATCTGACTAGTAAAGTACCTCGTTGCCTCAACAACTCCCTTTGCCTCATTCAACTCACACTCTCGGAGAGAATACATCACCCATCTACAAACAGATCTCCCTATGGCACTAAGAACTAGAAATCTATGCGAAGAAGGTACTTCGACAATCGTTGTCCACCACATCGATGTGCTACTTTGATTCATCTGCTAAAGTTGTAGATGAACCAATATGCACTTCCACTGTGCTACTTTGATCTCGCATTGTTGATTCCCATGCGCTGCCTCTGCTTGGATTCTATCACTACACTAGTGAGTCTCGATCTCCCTCAGAATAAGAACAGGGAAATCTCCTAGACTAGCAAATCAACTTGGCCTCCTCCATGCTAGATGCAGTCCTACCTAATAAAATGTGTAGTACTGCTTTTGGGAAACTCGTTCTACCTCTAGAAACTCTCTTTGGAGACTCCCAGCTACTCGCACTCTTGCGTGCAACATGCATTGACTAACTGGGTTGCATAGCACTACCACTAGGGAACTTGTTCTTGCCTCTTTTGTTGGAAATATTTGCCTCCCTTCTTGACTGGAATGTTGGAAACCTGCTCTGTCTTGAAACCCCTTCTTGGAGTCTCTCTCTAGCTAGAACTGCACCTACACTCTGCAACTAGCCAATTCACACTAGCACCCTATTCACATTAATTTCTTGTAATTCACACTTGCAACTAGAAATTCGATCTCTCTTGAGCTACTATGTCATTGCAACTAGATATGCACCTATCTCCCGAGTATCTGGTTGCATCTAACAATTGGCTCTACAAATATCTCTTGAGTATCTGATTGCACCTTGTTGGCTTTTCAATCCTCCTGTTAATTGTTGGAATAAGGAATTACAAGAGGGGGGTGAATCAGTAATAGTGAGGTTCTGGGATACAAGGAGGCTGAAAGATTTTTTTTCTTGTATATTTGAAGCTCTCCATTATTATAGAAAAGGATTTTTTGCTTGTATATTTTTATGCTCTTTTCCATAGTAATGTCATAGTGTATGAAGTTTTAAATTGTTTTTATTATTTTTATTATATGTTGGATGTGATTTTGATTGAAAATTCTTATTTTTTATTTATTTTTTTCCACAGAAAAAAATTAGTAACTTTTTATTAATAAAATGAAAAGTTACATGTAGCATATGCACTTAAGCATTCTCAGACAACTGCCCATAGGGCTCATGTGCTTTGGCACACAATGCATTGTAGTAGGGCTACCAATGCATTTGGAAGAAAAGAAAAAGAAAAAGAAAAAGAGTCGAGAGAGGGAGGGCAAGAGAAAACTAAGAAAAATCCATTGCTTCCAGAGAGTGAGTAGAAGACTCACACCTCAGGTTTTCCTCCCCTTCTTCTTCTCGACCTTGCACCACTCTCCCTGGGAAGGCGCAATCGTTGCAAGGACTAACTGTTTTTCTGCTATCTGGGTACCTGTGTCCTTGTCTGAATTTGAACTATCTAAGGAGTGATGTCGTTTGATCCCTCTGGTACTCAAGTCCTCGCTTTGGGTCTTTAGCCCATTGGATTTTGTTTGGGGCCTTGTTAGTCGATATGTTTTCCTTTCGGTCTCTTTTCCCCGAGGGCTCACTATTTCGTGGGCGTAGCTTCCTCCTCTTCTTCGATTCATCTTCCTCCGAATCCGGAGGGGGTATTGCCACCTTTTCTCATTTTCCTTTCTATTTCTTCTTGTTGTTTGCTTTCTTGCCTCGACATGTACTTGCAACAGCCCTGGCCATCCTACAAATTTTGCATCCGGGCAGTGTTTAATCAGTCCCTATACCGCCTGCTTGTAGATCAAATTTTATATTTTCTTCCTGTAAATCTCTTACTTCTAGACTCCAACTATCACTGAGAGGTGAAAAGGGCGACTTCCTAATCTCTCTCCATCTATGATGCAGATGGCTTCTATGCCGGCTCTGGTTCTCCTAACTCGTCACCCAAAGTGAAGGGTTACAGGCATGCACCGCACCGGCATTCTGGAGACAGTCATTGTATTTGGGTCAAAGTCTAGAAACCATGGGGTCATAAAAAGACCCGTTGATCCCCAAAACCAAGGCCCTGCTCTGATGATTGTATCTCTGACTTCCGTAGATGCAAACTTAACAATGAAAAACCCCTTAGAGCATAGATGTATATCACATTCCATGGTCCAATGAGTGAAGATCTAGTGAAATAGATCCATTGGCTTTGGCCAAAAACAGTTAAATCGACAGATTAGAGCTTGAGTTTCATATGACTTGACGTACTCTTCTAATTCTGTAGAGTCAATATTAAGGGCTGGGGTTTGCCCAAGCTGATCTACTATATATGGCCTAGGTGTATATCCACCTTGGTCTGGAGGGGGCCCTGCATCTCGGTTACCCTGTAAGATGTTTTTATAAGAGAGGCCTCCATTAGGTTGTTGCTGAGATGTTGTCTTTTTCCCCTTATCTCCTCCTGTGGTGCTTGAATGTCCCTGGGGCGCAGCACCCTTTCTCAGCCTAAGATTTAGGGAAATGGTTGTTTCTGGGCTGATATCATAGTTCTTCAGGGTTCTGCTGTCTTGAAGGGAGCATCTACCACTGACCAAGTGTTGGATCTTAACAGGGTATCCCATCAATGTCCAGATTTGCTGTTTCAACTGCAGAATGGTATTTTCTGCGAGTACCCAAACTAGACAAGATTTCCCCACGGGGGGTTTAACAAAAAATAAAAGTAATATCTACCTACACTTAATTTAATGTACGGGCTACCATGCCATTTCTCTCGCTCTCAAGATGCAAGAAAGGGGGTTGTTCCCATGGTGAGTACAGATTAAGCCTCTTCCTTGCCTCATATTGAAGCCAGAGAAGTCTGGCTCGGTCTGTACCTATGGCATTTAACGGCGAGACTGTCTTCAGCAAGAGACCCTTGAATTTATTCTGTCCTGTGAGAAATTCTCCAATTCCAGCCCAGATTTGAGCTTCCAGTGCCCGCTGAACGCTGATCAGATCCAAGTCTCTGGCTTTGACAGCCAGTTCCTCCACACGACTGCATGAGATAGGGAGACAGGGCCTTAAAGGGAGCAGTAGAGTCATCCTTCCAGCGTGAGGGCTGACCAGAGGATCCCCGACGCATGCTATCATTGCCTCCCTGACCAAACGTATCGCCTGAATCTCTTCAAAAAGCAGCACCTCTTGGCTTACAAAAAAGAACAGAGAAGCGATAGATCCGTCTCTCATGGTTACGCCTGCTGACCTTAGTGCTGAGCCTGCCGCATCCGGGGTATTTTGATCAACTCCAACACCCAGTACTTCCTATGAACCTTGCAATTCCTGGCAAATATCAAAGGGATTTCTTCCGACATGATTAGTTGGCGTTCGTCTGCTGCCATTAAAAAGGCCATATTTCAAAGCGTTTTCCTCACTTCCATCGCCCCCAAGATATTCTACCCGGTGGGTCCGTCGGCAATAGATATTTTTTCTAGATTCGTCCCTCTCCTGCATCCCCGATCCGGGTATACATCACTCAAACTGCCTTTGCTAGCTCCCCGTGGCGAGGAGCCGTAGATCCAGCCCCGAGGCATAAACCAGACTCGCTAGCGCACGAAGAGGTTTTGGGTCTCTTCAATCCAAGTGAAATCTTCTAGCCGAATGCCACTATATTATTAGACTGAGAACAAACTTCTTCCAGATCAGCCCAAGTTCGCTTCCGCGGCCGCGAAGACCGCAAAACCCTAGCTCAAACCTGACCCTGGAGCCACGCCCACCCACTTCCCATGTAAAAATACACTATAATGCTATATTAATCAATTTCAATAACTATATGGATTATGGAAGAAATGCTTCTTTTTATTTATTAATTAAAAAAATTATTAGAAAAATTATTGCTTTAAGCCTTGGAATTTACAATTTACAATCAAAATTAGAAAATGTATTTTTATCTAAACTATTTATGAAAAGTTTAATATTGTTTGATTTTCTCTACCATGTCCTTTTTACATATATCTAGAATAATATTATTTGTAGTTTCCAGTTTTTTGTAACATTTTACTACCATAATCAAAATCTATAGAAATAATAATCTAACATTATAATATCTTGAAATGGAGCTAGCCAACTCAAATATAGTATTGCAAATCCCTGGTTAAGTTAGATGAGGAGGCTATGTATTACTTAGTATTGTATCCATATCGGGGTTGCAAGTTCTATGGGTTCAAAAGAACACTTGCAAACAATTTGTTTTCCATATGACCTCTCTTTTTCATAGATAAATTTCATTCTTTTAGCCATTATGGATTTGAGAAAAATACATCCTGATAGGCCAATAAAAAGCCTTAACAATGAATTAAACATGAACAACTATTAAATATGGGTAACCAAGCAACATCAAAACAAACAACTAAATCACCAAGGCTAGTAGTGATAAATAATAAACATTCTAGGATACTTCAAAATTCCATGTAAATAATTTTTTTACCTAAAATCACTAGATGGTGAGGCCCACAGCAACAACTGCAAAAGCAATGCAATATAACCAATCAAACTACATCAACAAACATATGGTCTTGAATGAGGTTTTGGACTCTTTAGATATAAATGTACACTGTGGCAATGTATCTTATATAAAACTTTAATCCATGTGCTTAACCTTAACATTGACACAAATGGAATACAATTTTACTCACTGCTTTATGATAGAAAAATATGTGGATGAGTATTGCCCACATATCCAAAGTCAAAAGGGATAGATTAAAAAGGGATGCTTCGGTCATCTATAACAGATAAATTAAAGAAGCATGACATATTAGTAATGCAAATTAGATATGCGTACCAATTATGCTCATATAACACAACAAATAGATGATTCAATACAAATGTCACATAGAAGTCATATTTATCTCATGGGCCTTCAACTTAAATTATATATCTAGCATTACATTAAGCTATAGGAGATAAATCAAAGAAACATTTGAATGTAAATTAAACATGTGTAATAATTATGTCCTTTAGTTTAATAAATAGATAATAATTTGCAAATGCCATATCTAAGCTATATTTCATCTAAGTAGCTTTCAATTTAAACTTATATCTAATGTTAAATTATATAAAAGAATAAAATTAATCCAAACTTCAAAATAATATTTAGAGTTAGTATAAAATGTGACATATAATTTTCCTGTGTGGAAAAACATAGTTACCGAGAGTTCAAAACTCATGCATTTGAATATAAAGTGGGTATACGAATGAGCAAGTAGATTTTTTCTAGAAATGAGGAAGTGAAGGTTGATAGAGAGCCACACAAAATTGCAAATTCATACCTTAACAAAATTGTTAGATCCTTTTAAAGAAAACATATTTAATCAAATTTCATTGAAATATATGATAAACTCAACCCAATTTTATGAAAAATAGTATACCATTTTTTACATAATTTCACATAATACAAATAGATAAATATTACTTAAGTATTTTTATAAAGATTTAACTACCCATCGAGAGATGGCCAAGTGATTGAGACAGGGCATCATCACAATAAAAACCAAGTACAAATTGTAGTAATCCTAGAATCATGCTTTACATAAGGTAAAATTGGGGAACTCATGACTTGTACTATAGATAAAAAAACATTTACCCTTACCAAAAAATATATGATAAAAATTGACAAAATACATAAGCTTAAGCTTAAGGGGATATAATCCTTCTTGCCTTCCATATAGATAATGAAAATGATTGTTCTAAGTCTCATGTTGCTTCTCATGTTATTTTATAAACCTTGATTGGAAAGAAAAATAGGAGGGCAGAAATGTAAGAAATATAAAACATAATGAAACACAACGTAAGAAATAGAGAACATAATGAAACACACACATACATATCTTTAGACAATCAACACAATTATTTTCCTAGGAAATCCTTATGGGAGACACGCAACCCTAAAAAGTAATGATGCTCTAGACTCCTTTTTCCCTAGGAAATCCTTATGGGAGAAAAACAACACTAAAATGTAAACATGCTCTACTCTCTCTTTTCTGGTATGGAAAATATGTGAGTACAAAGAAAGAGGTAATATCTCTAGAGTTAGCTAAGACTTTTAGCGTGTAAGGTTGCTATAAAAACTTAAATTCATACATTTTTCTCTCTAACTTCACACTCCTAGTTGTATTTTCAACTATGGAACAAAATACAATAACACAAAATGGAACTCTTATTCCTCCTAGTGGCCAAGTATTTAACCTAGCGTGATAGCCAACTAGGTGTAATATTTGACTCTGTCAACCATTAGCGAGGTTTGTGATTTTAGACATTTTAGAGTATTGTTAAAATTCCACATGTAGCTAGCTTGCCATGCATGAGTAATGGGGCTAAAATGTCATTATCTCATACCATGGTGGTCAACATGATAGGTCAACTTACTAAAGGCATAAATTTTGAATGAACTTCGTTTGATGTTTTTCTTGCACCATTGGATATGTCTTTAAGTGTAGAATAATGGTCAATATTTCGGCACAAGGGATAATCATTTGACCCCCAGAAATGTCATTTAATACCTCAAAATGACTCCAAAAGGTTTTAGACCCCAATTCTCCACCCACCATTAAAATGACCCTACAAGTTGATTCTTTCAGCTTTTTCACTCTATAAGCATCAAAATATATGACAAATAATATAATTATCCAATCTAGATCATTATTTAATAATTTGTTAAAATTATGAGTAAGATATACATCATGGAATTTAAATAAATAATGTTAATTCATTGAACACCCTTGTACATGTTCCTTGTTGATACTTTGAAAGTAATACGTTTTGAAAAATAATTTGTTTATGGATTCTATTTTCCACATTCTCTCAACCATATCAAAAACCTTCTTATAATATTTGAAACCTAAGGTCTTTCCCATACCAAAGTATGTTCTTTTAAAACATGTTTTCTTGGTGATATGGGTGATTTAGAAATGATCGGGAGAGCGAAATTCCTCATTTAATATGTACAATATGTTTGGTTCATGCCACTAAGCCAAGAATTTTAAATTCAACTGACTTTTAATATAACCAACTAAATCCTGCAAAAAAGGAATAAAACAATTTATGTTAGGGTTGTGGATTTAGGCATTGAAACAACACACCATGGTATTTCAAATTTAAAAATAATGGTTTGAGTCCTAGGTAGCTCAGAATCCTATTTGTTTTCAAAATAAGGATGCACTCCCATTTGATTCTCATGATTAGGTTGTAATCATGAGGCTCTCGCTCAAGAGTGGACCTTCCCAAAATCTTGCGACGTCTTGTCACAAACAAAACCATCAAACTAAAAAACACATCATGCAAGAAACATAGCTCGCTGACATATCATTTTTCTCCTTCAAAGAAAAAAATTCACATCATGTGAATATATCCATGTACTCTTACATATTGGTGTACAAAACCATCAACCAAACACAAGTCGACAAAACATGCCTCTTCAAACAACTAACTCTCAAGTCAAATAATAGCTCATGTACAAATTTCCATATTTGTTGCATTTAAGTGTGTCAACATAACTCTACTTTCAACATCTTGCTTCATGCAACATGCACCATACTTTGAATTTGCAAATAAATTCATGAAACATCAAAATACATGCAAGGCCTTAATTGGATAAGAAATCTAACCATCTGTTAGCAAACCATTTCAATGGTGCTTCTTTTAGCTGCACTTCATCATCATGTGAATCATCCTGACCCTCATCGATTATGGAATCCTCTTTTCCATTCTTGTCGTTATCTCTTTCCACCTTCTTCAAATGTTGTGGATGACTTGTTGGATACAAAGTCTGACACTTGTCTACAAGGTGACCTTTCTTATGGAAATGAGTAATAAACAATTGCATCTTATTTTCAACATCATTTTCGTTGTCCAATGGGCCTTTGACTTTTTGGCTCATTTATTTAGAAATTTTCAATGTGCATGGATATCTTCTTCCAACATCTATAAACATTATGATTATTCAAACCACAAAAGGAACATGTGCAAGTTCTTTTCTATATCTTATGTGAATATTTACCATGTTTATCATAATCAAAAGCAATTTGATTAAAGGCAAATTTATACCTTGAACATTCACCGTTGTCGCTTTCTTGAGGAGGTGAATTTGATGAGGTAGTGGCTCTCCTCTGAATACTAGCAATGAATTCAATGACTAGATAGAGCTTTCAACATCCTCTTCTTTTACATTCTCATTAGCTGCATGTTTATTAACATCTTCTTGCAAAGTGGGTGTCAAACTTTTCCATTCACCATGAACACAAACTTCACAAGCTTGAGGTAATGAACACGAAATAAAATTCCTTCTTGGAACAACTTCATGTGCCTCCTTGGCTTTGGAGCATTCTCCATCATGTTTTCCATAACCAAGACCCAAATAATTAGGCCCTTCCTCAACAAAATTTGGCTCAACTATGCCTTGTACTCAACTATGCCTTGTACATGTTTGCCTTTAACCCTTTACTTTTATAGCACATTTTCATCAAAAATTTGGACCTTATTCCTCTAGTGTGTCTCTCAAAAGCACGTACACATTCATTTTGAGAGGAAATTGAAGACATAAACCAATAGCTAATTCTTCTAACTAACCTTGACTAAAATGAGCTAAATTGTACTTTCATACCAACTTGATTTGAATATGGACAAACTAGTTTTATTGGGCTATCTCCCTCATTAGTTAAATAAAAATGTGTTTAGGATCATCTAAAGTTAGCCAATTGGGAAGGGGTTTATGTGTCAAGCTTTAAGTGTATTTTGTGATAAATTTATGAGTTAATTAGCTTTTAAAAACTCATGTGTACAACAAATAAAATGCAAAATTTTTATTTAGGAAATTTTTTTCCCTCAATCCAGATTTCGATCATTGGACATGTAAGAGGAAGAAAGAGGGAATTCACTTTTCAAATTCTAGACCTTGTCTAAACCAAAATAAACTAGAGGTTTTGTTTTCAAATAAATTCACTTATTTGGAAAATTTCTAGCTACCAAAAGTCCATATGCCAATCTACCTCCCAAGAAATCCATTTATTACACCACTGGTTAGTTTTTTGTCTTCCTATATTCTTTATCAACCTCTTCTAGTGATTCTTGAAAGGTGGATACTTAAATCCTTCCTAAAAAATTGAGCTCTAAAATGAGAAGACATACAAGGTCATTTTAAGTCATTCTTCTATCCAATTATAAAAACCAAGTGAATATTTCTACATATTGATTTCTGTCCCATAAACTGTACAATATATGTGGAGTTGCCTCGCCCTAAGTGAGATGTTTAACAAACATAATAATAGAGAAACAATTAGTGACGTAACCAAAAGATGTAGCCTCTTCAAGGTATCATATCCTCTCATCAAGGTCAAGAATCTATTCACCAAAATGTCCTATGGAAATGATGGTTTAAGAAACAAAACTAGACAAAAACCTTCAGTGAGAACAACAAAATCTAAAACCTCTTCAAGGTCTTCAATATGCTCGTAAAGTTAAATTGTGTCTTGATCAATTCCAACAACAAAGAAACATTCAGTGACAACACCAAAATCTACAACTTCTTCAACGTCTTCTAAACCATCTTCAAAGTCAATATTGTGTGCATCAAATTCCTCAGCAAGGTCATCAATGGAGTCATCAAAACTACTATTTCAAACTTCAATGCCAAAAATAAGTCAAAATAATTCAATTTCTCCTCCAAAACCTTCTTCTCTAAGCAAAGCTAGCATGATGTCATCGAGAAATTCAGTAATTCCACGAGGAAATTCTATCAAAGTTAAAACAAATCGTTTTCATCCATATTTAATGCCTACTTTTTCAGGTGGAACACCTCCAAATTTAAGGACCACAATGCCATAAAATATGTAACTTTACCTAATAGGTGTAGACCTAGAACCCCCAACTTTGCGTGACATGTAAAATTGAAGATCTTATATGGTAAGCAGTGTGAGAAGAGAGTCATGGTCACTGAGTTGAGAAAGAGAAATAGTTTGGTATGACAACCTTACTTGTGATAGGTCTAGCTAGCAGACTACCAAATTACATGGTAATGGCATTCAAAATGTGAAAATTCCCATTTCACTTGGAAATAAGATGGTAGAGAAAGGTATAGATGAAAGGAGATATCCACCTATGGTAAAGAAATCAAATAGTTCTATCAATTCCACCTTGCAACTCTAAGAGACATTGAATTAAATTTCATCTCAAGAAAGGGCTTTGAGAGGACACTCTCAAAGCCAACCTTCATTATGGCTTTGAAACACATGGTAAGTATCAAGACTTAGCAACCTTATTTGCATAATTTTTTCTAGCATGGACCTTAATGTCATAGCCTTCTTTTGCCTAAAATGAATGCAAATTTCCTTGCAATTTGGCTTGCAACATTCATAATTCATGCTCATGGAACATGATTGTGTTGAAATTGTGATAACATCTGTTGTATGCAGAAGCTAATAAAAAATGATCGAAAATGACATTTTTGCTCTGTTTTTTTGAAGATTTAAGGAAAATTACACCAAGTAGCTTCCAAATTCATATGACCATCATGTCAAACTCATCTCAGGATATTGTCCAAGTAAGAGCCACTTAAGCAAGCAATCTAGTATACATGACTCCAATTTCAATTAGCAGCAATGACAGTTCTAAGTATGGTGCAAACATTGCTCCAGATCCTTAATGGGGCATGTTTGATGACAATAATTTGGGGAGTGAGAGAGGTTAGGTAGGAGAAAAATTCAAGGAATCCACGGGAAATTGAAAAATATATAACTAATAAGGTGGAAGACATTTGTAACCTAAGAGAGAAACCTGTTAGGAAATGGGTGAAGTTGGTATTACACACCCAATTGGACAACTTCGAGGAGAAAACATTTCTGCCACTTTATTTGTTGGCATAACCTAGTAAGTGTTATTCACTAGCATGTATTTTGTAAAGGCCTTGACCTAGTTCCCATTCAACTCCATCCACCAGGTTGTAGAGGATTCCAAACCTAATTTCATGAAAAGTAAGTTGGGGATGATCACATTGACCTGCTTGATGACGTGTCTATGAATATTAACTACCTTGAACTATTTTTTTGCGTAGGGAAAGAGACACATTCCCATGTCTGAGCATGAAAACGTTATTTGATATTGTTAATGCCTCTAGTGTTTAATTCTACAAGTTCTATAGGCAGAGTCTGTAAAGGTCTAGGTAGCCTCTGGATCTCATCATTTACGAAAGGTGACATATCTATTAAATGCCCCTACAGTCAATCTCTGGAATGGATCTAAATAGAAGTTCTTCATTTTAATATCCATAAAACACAACAAATTTAAGGTAAACTATGTACATGTGTCATTTCTCCCACAAACTAAAGTGTATAAGTGGTAAATTTTATACCAAGTGTGCTCCCACCATGTAAAGCGCAATTTGGTGAACTTATCATTTTTATAATATCTTTTTTCGATTAAATTTAGTTTCACACATGATCAATTATTTCTTTGAAAGTTGTGTTCTACATAATTTGTGTACACTAAATTACAAATTGATTTTTTGAAATCTATTTTGTGTAAATGTCGACCAATAGATATATATCATGGAGGATGAACGACGAAGATCAGTCGAATCCCATATGGAGGTTCAGGGATTGGGGGATGTTCACGGTATTTAAATATAATCTTAAATCTCCATACATGTGTGTACATAAGGAATTGATTTTTTATTAACTTTGTGAGTTAAATTAGTTGTTAATAAGTTTCATATTTTAATTTTTAGGAGGTAAGAGGAGAAGGGTTTCTACTCCATCCATGGAGCGTGGCCATGGTTCAACCGATCGAGGTATGAGTGGTAGCAGGTTGCGTGAAGGGGGTGATATTTATTCCCCCGAAGGCCAATCAACGGCTGCTAGTTCTCAACAGGGTCATTTTGGGTCTGGTTCTCAGCATCGTCATTCTGGGTCTGGTTCTCAGCAGGGTCATGTTGGAGAAGATGTTAACCAACAACATCAAGGTTGCCATCAATTTCAATATTTTTTCATTAAATTTGTACAACTTTTTTTACACGTGTTTTTTCTAATATACAAAATTATATATATATATTGATGCAAAGGCCGAAAATGTTCGAGCTAGTGGTCAAAATAGACGCAAGGTAGCCCGCTACATTCAAGAAGAAGGCTGTCAACCCAGCACAACTTATCCGGCCGAGATTACTGATATACCATGGGAAACCAACATGGCGGAATGCACCTTACAAAGGTGTGAAAGACTTCATGCAAAATTGCAAAGAGATCTCGTGGCTTTGTCTCTACCTGCTGAGAGTTGACAAAGCCTTGAAATAGTTACACATTCATTGGGTGAAATGGTAAATGTGTACATAAATCTTGGGCCAATGACTGATTCATTTGTAGAAATGATGAGAAAGAGAAAAGAAACAGTGATGGGTCCCGATAAATGGGAGGATGTAAAACAAAAAGTTACAAAAGAAGTGGCCAAGTCAATGTTTAATTATAAGGAAGGGCCAAAAAGAAAAATGTTGAAGGTGCAGTATTTCAAGCACCCAGACAAAGCTCGTTATTTGTATGATAGGCATCTTGCGGCCTATGGAAGGCTTCCATGGAACGATGAGGTTCCTATTTATTTTTCACAAATGTTTTATGCAGAAATTGTTTTGGGTATGAAACCCAACTACAATGACCTTCCTTCAGAATTTTTTGACCCAGGGAAAGGTCGATTATATGACCGTAAGGGAGCTAAGCGAGATGTGGAGTTGCCTCACCCTAAGCCGCCATTGGTGAGTCAACCATTTCGAGTTGAAACTCTGCGATCATAGATGGATGCGACTTCTCAAATAAGTCGAGAAGCAAGGGATGTTATGATCGACAATGTTCTTAGCAGATTGAGTGGAGTCGATCTTTGTTTAAATCGACAAAGAGCACGTGAAAATGCACGTGCCAATTTTTTTTATTGTACAAATGAGGAGATTTACAACATGAATGTTGAAGATCTCCGAACATATGCAATAAATTGTCGCAATGGTTTGCAAGACCTAATTTTTCATGAGGAAGAGGGCACCAGAATGGTATGTGTTAGTGACCTTATGGTTTGAAATTATTTTTACATATACATGTGTACAATTTGTAATAAATACATGTGTATGTACATGTATACATTTATTTGTATGTGTACATTAATCTAAAAAAAATGTATGATTATATGTTAAAACACCATTTTCAATTCTCAGGCATGATGCGTGACGAAAATTTTAATATCACGTTCGGTACCTCTGGTTGAAACGATGCAGATGGGTCTGACCATCATGATATGTTGGCAAATGTTAGTTTTTTTTAAGTGACTCTAAAATAAATAATTGTTGCCACACATGTACATGTATGTATATATATAATTTGATAAAATGTTTTAACAAGTACCGATTCCGTCTAATGTTTTTGGGATGGCGGTACCTTCTTCTTCCTTGGGAGATGTACCTTCTACTTCCTTGGGAGATGAGCCACAAGTATGGACAATTTTTCACAAGTTTAAAATTTATGTTTAAAAGTTATATATATATATATATATATATATATATTCTACCTCAAAAAGTTCCATTAAAAATTGAGATATATATATATAGAGAGAGAAATCTATATTTTGAGTTATTTAAAATTTTTTGAATTTAGGTTCCTATAGAAGATTTCTTTAATCCACGGACTCTAGCGACGGAGATAGGAACATCCACAACATTTGAACAAGTTGTCTTTAGTTCCTTTTTTTAATATTAAATTGAAAATAAGTTTATATATGTACACGTGCATTTTCATTTGAAAGTTTTTAATATATATATATATATATAGTTAACTGTACATGTATACTGTACAGTTTACCGCTGCAGATGTTCCTATGGGAGAACTTATTCATCAAATGGAGAGGGAACCTTATGAGGTATTGCATGATTTTTTTGTTATATTTTGTTTTTTACATGAAGTTCTAGATATATATATTCTCATTCATTTTTAAAACATGAAATTTTAATGTTCAAGTACATGTGCATTGTGTATGTAGGTTTCCCATTCACAGGATAGCGCGCGGACTGAGACCCTAGTAGGGAAGACGCTAGATTCATATCCATTTGATGGACATGATTTACAGTAGATTTGATTTCAAAATTTAGATGGTTTTAAAATTTGTTAAACTTGATACAGTTTGATACTTGTGAGATTTACAATTTTTTGACATATTTTATTACATTGTTAATATAATTTGTTTTATTTAATTTTTGGATGGTTTTAGTACTTTTGGCATGTGAATGTGAAGTAATGTTGTCATCTATAAATTAATGTTGTCATCTGAACTACATTTGGCATGTTATGTAATGACATGTGTTGTAATTTGTTTTGTTTTTAAAATTTAAGTTTTGGATGCTTGGAGTACATTTGGCATGTGAAGTAATGTTGTGATCTATATTTTTTTGTTAAATTAAAAGTTAAAAGTTTTGGATGGTTTCAATCTACATTTGGCATGTGATATTTAATGTTAAATGTTTTTGTTGGATAGTTGAATTATAATTGGTATGGCATGTGAAGTTTTTAAAACTCAAGTTTTGGATGGTTTCAATCTACATTTTGCATGTGATATTTAATGAAATTTAAATGTTTAATGTTTTAATGTTGCACAATATATAATCAAAAGGTTTTTAAAACTTAAAGTTTTGGATGGTTTCAATCTACAACTTAAAGTTTTGGATGGTTTCAATCTACATTTGCACATGTGGTATATAATGTTAAATGTTTCTATTGGATCTAGTTGAACTATAATTGGCATGGCATGTGAAGTAACAATCTATATATAATTTAAATTTTTTTAAACTCAAGTTTTGAACGGTTTCAATCTACATTTCGCATGTGATGTTTAATGTTTTAATGTTGCACGATATATTATCAAAAGTTTTTAAAATTTTAAAGTTTTGGATGGTTTCAATCTACATTTTGCATGTGATATTTAATGAACTTTAAATGTTTAATGTTTTAATGTTGCACAATATATAATCAAAAGGTTTTTAAAACTTAAAGTTTTGGATGGTTTCAATCTACATTTGCACAGGTGGTATATAATGTTAAATGTTTCTATTGGATCTAGTTGAACTATAATTGGCATGGCATGTGAAGTAACGATCTATATATAATTTAAAGTTTTTTAAACTCAAGTTTTGAACGGTTTCAATCTACATTTCACATGTGATGTTTAATGTTTTAATGTTGCATGATATATTATCAATTTTTTTTAAAATTTTAAAGTTTTGGATGGTTTCAATCTACATTTGGCAAATGTGGTATATAATGTTAAATGTTTCTATTAGAGAGTTGTTCACTATAATTGGCATGGCATGTCAAGTAATGTTGCACAAATCCCTTTTGGATGGTTGAAGTACATTTGGAATTTTAAGATTTCTTTTGATCTCTGCATGTAGTTTTGTTTGAATGAAAAAATTTCCAATAGGAAGAACATAGCTTTTCAATGCAACTAACCATATATCAATTGAGCTCTAATTGAAAACAGAGTTTAAAGAAGTAGATATATGTACAAATTATCCCTTTAATTTTGATTGGAAATATAAGTCTCTAGTACATATATATGTTTGTTGAATTTGGGTCAATGTCATTAATGCACTCAAATAGGTAGCCTTGTCAATTTATTTACATTGTTGAAACTTTTTACCAAAAAATCCGACTAGTTTTTCATCAATGCACATAGAAAAACTACTTGGAACAATTAATTGTGCATTCTAGAACATATCTATCCAAGACAAGTAACATTTTTCATCAATGCACATTGAACATATCCGACCATTGGACAAGCAGATTTTGTACTAGATTTTCAATCAAGATTAGAGATGTGGGTCAAATCCCACCAAAAGTCGGAGAAGTGCTTCGAGTCTCTTGTTTGAAAGGAATTTTCGTACAAAACTATACTGCAGATGATTTATTTACATTGTGTCCATACTTTTTACCAGAAAATCCAGCTAGTTTTTCATTAATGCACATAGAAAAACTAGTTCCAGTTAATTGCATTCTAGAACATATATATTGAGTACATAAATAATTTTTCATCAATGCACATAGTAAAACTAGAACAATTAATTTCATTTTATAACATATATATATATATATAACATTTTTCGTCAATGCACATGTATAGAAAAACTACTTTCAGTTGATACTAGAGCACGTGCTTGTACCCAAACAATTTGTACATGTGCAAACACTTGCACAAATAACATAAGCAGCTCAATTTTTAGTTGAGTACTAGAAGTTCTAAAACATATTTAATCCAAAGATAATAAATTGTTGGACAATTCACTCAAAAAAATTCTAATGGAATTCCATCTTCAATAATCCATTCATGATCAGATTTTGACATTTTCCATCTCTTAATTTTCGATTTTTTCTTTGATTGAACTTCTATCAACTTTATGCGTGCCGCACACACCAAGTGACTATATTGACAACTTATGGAATTAGGTTCATAGTCTTCAAAGTAAACAAAGTCTCCACTTTGATGAGTTTGTCTGAAAAAATAACCTTTCAGTATAATAGACCCTCTGTCATACTGAAATCCGTGATCATTATAGTTTTGTAATAATTTCATTTTTCAT
Organism: Pinus albicaulis; assembly: GCA_034641835.2. Classification (NCBI taxonomy): domain Eukaryota; kingdom Viridiplantae; phylum Streptophyta; class Pinopsida; order Pinales; family Pinaceae; genus Pinus; species Pinus albicaulis. Next base: position 60,689 of record JAXQQM020073754.1, read on the forward strand.
TCAGTGCAACGCATCAAATAATACTTCACATTTTCATCGTTTTCAATAGGTGCAATTACAACAAAAACATCTCCTGCACAATAAAATAAATTTAACAAAATTATGCATATTTAAATTTATTTCTAGATCTTTAAATCATTAGAAAGTAATTCAAATGTTACCTTCTCTAACAAGATCAGAAACTCGATCACCATTGGATGATATTGTAGTTTCCTCTGATTGCATTTCTTCAAACATTGCAATAAACATTTTTGCCTTTGTATTTAGCTTTGTATGTTTCCAATCATTCACATACATTTTATTTTCACAAACGTCATTGGATTTTGTGTTGTCTATGCAAACATCACAAAAACAAGAATATTTTCTTTTATCCAATGCAAACACATTTCTAGATGACTTTGTTTGAATTGAATGCAATTTTCGAGTCCCTTTTATTGTTTCAACGTCATTTCCAATTGATCTATCTACATCTTCGATTCCCATTAGGGGAATTTTGAGGTCTAAAATGGGCCTCCAAAGGAAATTATAAAATAATAGTGGAAAAAATCAAATAAGATTTGATGACATCATCAAATTTTAGAGGGAAAAATGGAAAAACTACTTTTTCAACTCATATTTTCAACTTATCTCCCAAATTTTTTACTCAAATTTCGAGCGGGAGTACTCATTGGATGTGAAATTTAATTCCCCATCCAAGGAGTACCCATGTTTCATACTTTCGATGGGTCCTACTACACGAAAAATGAGAAATACATAAAAAAACGTGATTACAATCACGTTTTTTATGTATTTCTCATTTTTCGTGTAGACGAGTTCATCAAAAGTATGCAACATGGGTACTCCTTGGATGAGGAATTAAATTCCGCATCCAACGAGTACTCCCGCTCGAAATTTGAGTAAAAAGTTTGGGAGATAAGTTTAAAATACGAGTTGAAAAAGTAGTTTTATTATTTTATTATTTTTTAATATTTTTACTTTTTTACTCCAAAAATGGTGAATCATCCCTCATGGTTGACATCATCATCTTGAATCCTATTGGTTCTTATAAAGTTTATTTTGGTTGTACATTTTTCTTAGGAGGCCTATTTTAGACCTCAAAATTCCCCTAATGAATATGCTAGGAAAACCTTATATGGAAAATTAGAAGAAGAATTTGTAAATATGATATCAAAATACAATCAAAGATAATCATTGGACGATAAATGTACAATGTTTAAAATTATATTTCCAATATAAATTAAATTGAATGTACCTTCGCACTTCCCTTGATGGGTTAGTCTCATGGCTTAGAGCAGCGATGCACCATTGAACAAATTCTTTAGCGTTCACAAGTCGGCTTGCAGAGTGGTTCATTTGATATCTTCAAAGTGCTCGTTTTATGCATGCTCCTGCACCGTCATGTTCTCCTTTTCCATGGCCAGTCTCAAAGAAATTCCAACAATGTTTAATGAAGGTTTTCTTATGAAGACGACACAACCAAAAAAATGATCGTGCAGATTTGAATTGACCTGCGCATCCGTCTGACCATATCCAATGTTCATTGAATGTTATTCCACGATTTTTCAATGAATCATAAATTTTTCCAAAACAATGTTGTACAAAACATGTATCATGTGTACGATCGTCACTGATATAAAAGTGATATTCTTTAATGATATGTGGATTTTCACTCGTGCTTTCTATATGATCGACATTTTGTTCAGCATGTCTATATAGAATATGGACGAGCATGGAGACTTGGTCAAAATGATAGTATTCACTCTGAATTTCTTTTTGTGGAACAAATGTGTAGTTTTCTGCAAAATCAATCACTGACAAAATGGTCCCTGGTGGAAAAAATTCACGAGATTTTTTGAATTTCAAGTCTTGCCATCGAGCTCTATGGGAATGCTTGGTGTATTTGTAAATTTCTGCCTCAAACTTTCTCAAAAAGTCTATTAGAAAAATTTCGTCTTCTCGTAATTCGATTCTTTTAACACTATTTTCACCTTGAATCGATGTACCGATATATTCATATCTCTTCCATTTCACTTTCATGTTGGACAATGATTGATCATTTATATCAATACGATATTTGTTTTTAAATTTAGTCAAATTTCCACAATCATTGCATTTTTTACCACCAACACATTTCTTTTTGTAAAATAGTTCATCTCTTTCTCTTTCACATAGAATTTGAGATATGAAATCACGGATAGTGGAAGGAGGAGGTGAATCCTTCCATAATGTTCTACCGAAATCAAGGAATGTGTCATAATATAACTCAAATTCCACATGATAACGGCAACAACAAGTGTCGCATATGGTGATAGGTTTTACATACCATGGTTTTTGTTGAACAAAAGCACTGATTGAAACATGAATTTCATGATTCTCTTCTTTGAACTTGTTGAACAACTCTATCTGAGTGGTTTCCAAGAAATGTTTTTCATGTTCTTCGTACTGATTTCGTGCTATTCTTCTTCACATCACATGCCTTGCAGTTGGCGAAACACGCGAATTGTTCTTCCAATATTCATATATTATTTTTTTAATATTTTCTCCAAGTCTATCTTTGTATGGTTGCCTACAAATAGCTCTCCAACAAGCGAGTTCATCATTTACATCTATTTGCAGCCGAAATTTCCGATGTTTGTGCAAAGTTTTTCGCGAGGTTCCCAGTGCTCGTGCCATAGATGTTACCAAATGATTCTCTTGAGTACTTGAGGAAACCATTGCCATCTGTATTCCTCTACGTACAATTGAAACATCTTTCTCTCTAGATCTCTTAATTGACTTTATAACACTATTCATATTTTTTATCACCTCTTCCTTCATTTTTTTTATCTTTGGTTGATTTTCGAATACCCAATAGTGTCGTAGCTTCTTTTAATTTCCTTAATGATAGGAGACCTTTCAACATTTGAGCCTGAACTGTCACCTGCTCATTTAAGAAATACTTTTCAAAAATGCAGTTAACATGATATCGTATAACATGGTCAGGTTTTTTATCTCCATATGTGTGAGTGTCAACATTTTCTAACATCTCATTATCGATAGTGATTTCATCTGTACATATTCGAAAAAATAGTACATATTCAATAAATAACTAAATTAACAAATATATCTAAAATTTCAAATATTTTTCAAATTAGTTCATCAAATAAAAATTAAGCTTCACATTTTACATTAGGAAAATTTTAAATATATCAATAGATCATAATATTTACATTTACATACCTGCTTCAATTTCTGCTTGAAGTTGATTTTCTTCTTCAATATTTTGAGGAATATCTTTGTCTGTTTACATTAAACAAAATATTTTTCAAACTAGTTCATCAAATAAAAATTAAGCTTCACATTTTACATTGGGAAAATTTTAAAAATATATCAATAGATCATAATATTTACATTTACATACATGCTTCAATTTCTACTTGAGGTTGATTTTCTTCTTCAATATTTTGAGGAATATCTCTGTCTGTTTACATTAAAAAAAATATTTTTCAAACTAGTTCATCAAATAAAAATTAAGCTTCACATTTTACATTAGGAAAATTTTAAATATATCAATAGATCATAATATTTACATTTACATACGTGCTTCAATTTCTTCTTGAGGTTGATTTTCTTCTTCAATATTTTGAGGAATATCTCTGTCTGTTTACATTAAACAAAATATTTTTCAAATTAGTTCATCAAATAAAAATTAAGCTTCACATTTTACATTAGGTAAATTTTAAATATATCAATAGATCATAATATTTACATTTACATATCTGCTTCAATTTCTGCTTGAGGTTGATTTTCCTCTTCAATATTTGAGAGGGCTTCTAACTTTCTTTTGCAAGATTGTCTCGTCTCTTCTCTACGTTCCTCAGGGTCTCTTTTTCGATCATATTTTCTCGCACAAGTTCTTAGATTTCCCATGATAATAGGGTATAAAGTTCAAAAAATTTCCTTCAAAAAATTAGACAATAACTCAATTACAAAAAATATCACAAAAGATTTAATTTAAGAAAATTCAGTTTAAATTTTTTGCAAAAAATACTTACTCCAATCCAAAACGCTTACTTTAAAAAATTCGAGAGAAAAATGTCTTATAAAAATGAAACGAAGATCAAAAGATTTACTTCAACTAAAAACATGTACATACCTCCAAGAAATTTCTTTTCAATGTACGTCCAAGAAATTTTTTTAAGTTCAAAACAATTTTTGCCAAAATCAGGCCGCCTCCAAGAAATGTCTTCCAAGAAAATTTTTTAAACCCAAAATAATTCTTTGTAAAATCAGTTTTCTTCCAAGAAATGCTCTTAAATCCAAACTTTGAAGAAAATTTTTTGAACCCAAACTAAGATCTTTGTAAAATGAGATGAAATATGTGAAATGTGCGAAAATTGTGAATGATTTCGCGGCAATTTATATTGCCACGAAATATGTTTTAGTAGGGGCTCCGCAAAACTTTCCGTCCGATGGAAAGTTATACCATAGTTCGTCCGAACTTTTGATTAAAAGTTCGGCCGAACTATTAAGTCATTAGATTTAACAAGTTGTCGGCGGAAAACATAGTTCGGCCGAACTTAGATTAAAAGTTCGGCCGAACTAACGCGTCACCAATTACGCAAAAACCAGGCTCTGAATACGGTTCTGCAACTTTGGACTGATTAAATTCCATGAAATGTTGTTAATTAACTGTTGGAACCAAGACAAATATTTTCAGAATTGAATCTACTTTCAGGAAATATAACTTTTATGGAATTTCATAAACGTTTACTAATTTTAATTATTTTTCTAATAAAATAGGTGCAAACAATTTTTGAGGGTCATTGTGATTCAGTGAAATCAAAATTTTTTATCTCCCAAAATACATTGTAAAAAAAATTGAAAAAAAATACCAAGTTGCAAGGAACTTTACTACCTCATGGCAGTTTTTATTTTTTGGTTTAGAATTAAAGTAATAAATTTTTGAAAAATAAAATAAATTCAAATATAAGAATCTGGGAAATAATCGTCAAAAATCTTTCCCTGCTGACACACCATTGGTTTTGTAATACATTTAACCAAAATAATCTCATTGATTGTTAAATAATATTTTTTTCAAACACAATTTTTCAGTTAATTAAATATTTTTTCATAATAATGAATTCTTATGAATCCTTTTATTGTTAAGCAACACACACCTGTAAAGAATGCAATGATATGTCTAAATCAGACAAACAATTAAAAAGGAAAAGAAAGCCAAAAAATTTCACCTTATTTTATCAGAAATGAAGTCATTAAAATTGTTATACCATGAATAAGAATCAAAATGAATTTCGTGCCAAAAGGTATGGTGACCCAAATATTTTCAGAATGTCTCTTTATAAGGCCAAAATTTTTTTCTCAAAAAAGGGCAAACTCCCGAACCCACTTTCCACATTTTCTGGAATGTCTTCTTTTTATGAGGCTGTCATGCCACTTAGCTCGTTGTTGCTGAATAATTGCAATGCATTGTAGGGAAAGTAGTTGTGCTTCATATAATTCATTTATCTATTGGAGTCTTCTAACTTGGGCCTCTGTCAACTCCAGCCCCACTTCCTGGGCTGTTCTAAGAATCTTTATCTCAAATTAAATGGGGAAAATTGGTTCCTTTCCAAATACCAGGTGGTATGGAGAATATCCGATGGTGTTTCACCAAGTTGTGCGATAAGCTCACAAGTGCTCTGGCAGTCTAGTAGCCCAATCCCGGTGATGTGTTGAGACTATTTTAGTGAGAATTGCCTCAATGATGTTATTTTTGCTTTCTACATATCTGTTCGCCTGCGGTTAATAGGGAGAGGTGACTATATGAGTGACATGGTGGTTCCGTACAGTGCCCCTCCATTATTTATCACTTCCCTTGGTAAGCCATACCGCACAAATAGCTCAAAAATAAAATTAATCACATACTCTTTTGTAGCTCTTGGCAAAGCCACTATTTCTACCCACTTCATCATGTACTATATGGCAGCCAGTATGTAGGCCTTCTGATTCGATGGTGGGTTAAATGGCCCAATAAATTCCATTTCCCATTGTTCGAAGGATTCTATTACCAACTGTGGCTGTAATGGCATCTCGTCGGATTGGCTAGGGTGGCCCATTCTTTGGCAACTATCGCAAGCTTACAGATATTTCTTTGCATATTTAAAAATTGCGGGCCAACAGTAACCCATTTGTAATACTTTGTGCCCTGTCCTACAATATGCAAAATATCTGCCACATGGTTCGTCATGGTAGGCCTTCAAGATTTCATGAATCTCATCTTCTCGAATGCATCTACGTATATGCATATCAGCTCCTGTATGCAAAAGATATCCACCAATCTAGGAGAATCTAGAAATGTGTTGAACAAACAGCTTCCTTTACTTTGTTGTCAAGTGTCTTGGCAGCTTTCCTACTACTAGATAATTTCCTACATTTGTGTACCATGGCACTTTTACTGCCACAACAAACAAATTCTCATTAGGGAATTGATCATCTACCGCCAGTGGGTCATTTTTCTTTGGCACTGTAGACAGGAAATCTACAACTACATTCTCCTTCCATGGGTGGTCCTTAATAGTTATGTCGAACTCCTATAATAGGAACAACCAACGAGTCACTCTTCCATTTGTAATGGTTTTGTTGGCTAAATATCTAATGGAATAATTATCCATATACAGGAATACTTGATATCCAATTATGTAATGTTTAAATTTATTTATAACATAAATGAAAACCAAGAATTATTTTTCGGTCACTATATAATTTAGTTCAGAAGGAGTGAGATTCTTATTGATAGAGTAAATAACGTAGGGCTTCTTTTCCTCCTCTTGATCAATAACCACTCCTATCGATGTATCTGATGCATCCAAAGAAATATGAAAGGGAAGCTCCCAATTAGGGCCACGCAAGATTGGTGCAGTTGAGACCAATTTCTTCAGATCTGAAAAAGTAGTGTCACATTTGTTAGACACATTTCCAGTTAATGCATGCAAAGGCACAAAAATTTGTGAAAAAATCTTTATAAGCCTTTGATAGAATCCTGCATGTATAAGGAAACTACATACCTTTGTCTGAGTAGAAGGTTTGGCTAATAAGAGAATTGCCTCTATCTTTTCAGGATCTACCTATATTCCAGCTGCAGATATGTAGTGTCCTAGGATCACGCCTTTGGACATAATCATGTGACACATTTTGTTGCTCAAGCATAATCTAGTAGCAATACATCATTCCAATACTTTTTCCAGTGTTAGCAGTGCCTGATCGAAGTAATCTCCATATGGAGTAAATTCATCCATGTAGACCTCAAGCCCTTCATTTATTAAATAAAAAAAAACACTAAGTATGGCTCTTTGAAATGTTGTTGGGGCATTGCAAAAACCAAATGGTAATACCCTATAGGCAAATGTACCCCAGGGGCAGGTAAAGGTTGTTTTATCTTGGTCTTCAGGGGCTATCACGATTTGATTGTAACCATTGAAACCATTAAGAAAGGTAAAGAACCTCTTTCCTGCCAATGTATCAAGGACGTGATCAATAAAGGGGAGGGGGAAGTGGTCTTTCTATGTGGCTTTGTTAAGTTCTCTGTAATCCACACAGATTCACCACTTACCATTATTTTTAGGAACGACCACTAATGGAGATACCCATTTTCTGTATGAAATAGGATAAATGATGTTTAAATCTAACATATTTGGTAATTCGTCTTTTACATTGTCTTTCAGATGAAGGTTTAACCTTCGCTAAGGTTGTTGAATAGGGCGAGCATCCTTTTCAGTGATGCGTGCATAGTTTAGGATCTATACCCTTCATGTCTAGGTAGTCCCAAGCAAATTCTCCTTCATATTTTTGCAAGAATTTAATGAGCTTTTGCTTCTGGTCACTATCCAAAGTACCATTGATATTTAAAATTTTACCTGGCTCAATTTCAATTGGCATGTTGTTGCGAAAAACAGTTTTGGGTATGTGTTGGTCATCAATATATGCTAAGGGGTCTTCATGTGCTTCATTGTCAATAACTTCTTTTAACATTTTTCACTTTAAATTTTATAAAGTAGATGGTTGGTTTATAAATTTATTGATCACATCATCTTCAATTTGATATTTGAATTCAAGTGCTTCAACTATTGTCAATGTTTTGTTCCTAGTATGTATGTGGTTGTCTGTGAATATTTATAGTGGGGAGACTCAGTTTGGTAGGGAGATATATAGCAATATTCTTTATGGCATCTCCCCTAGCAATGGTCATGTTGCATGTTCGAAAACCTATGTAAGCATCGACTATCGCTAACCAAGGTCGTCCCAATATCAGGGGATGTCCCTCTAATCTACTTTTTGGGTTGATAACTAAAACGTCTACCGAGTATTCCCATGAGCCCATGAAAACTATGATGTCCTGTAATGTACCTTCTAGTTTAGCAACAGATATGTTTGCAAGTTCCAGCAAGGTAGAGGTGGGTTCCAACGCTGTCATACCCAATGTTTCACAGGTTTATGTAGTTAGGATATTAATAGATTCCCCCAAATCGTCTAACGTGTTTGAGAAGGAGCGGCCATAGATTTGTACTGCGACTATGGGATTTCCTAGATCCTCACATTTTATTTGTGTTTATTTTCCCAAAAGTAAATCTAACAGTGTTCCCACTACGTGAACAGTTGGTAAAGTCTTTTCTTTCCTCACAGTTTTTTTTACACACAATTATTTAATTGTTTTATCATAGAGAGGGATGTCTTGTATAGCTTGCAGGAGGGGAATTTTAATGAAAATATTTTTCAATTCCCTTATGAGATCAAAATATGAAGAGAACATTGGCTTGGGTATTATTAATCTCTGAGGGAATGGAGGAGACGAAATAATAATGTTTTCAGGATCTTTTTGGTCGAATATGTCCCTCCTATTTTCTATCTCTATTTTTGTCATAATCGATTGTTTAGGTGTTGCTGGAATTTTAGATTCGATTTGTGGTAGGGAAGTATATTCTTTAGGCGAAATAACATGCCCTGATCTCAGCCTAAGTTCATTGCATTCCTTTTGTTCAGTTTCAGAGTCTGGATTCTCAACAATCTGGATCAGCTGAACCGATATGTTATTAGGATTAGGATTTCGTTGCGCTGGAAGTTAAAGACGTATCATAGGCTGAGGATTTTGTTGTACTCGGTATGGAGCTGGTAATGTGGGTTCAGTTTGAGCCCCTGCTCCCATTGGTAAATTGGTCATTCCTAGAGGTTGCTGCCAATTTTGAGACCAATTCATATTTTGTGAGGTGGAGGCATGCCACTCGGACTGATATGGATTGTTTTGCCAGTATGGAGGAGAGAAAGGAAAACTTGGCCAACCATTACCTGGAGAGGATTGAGTCGGCCAAGGGGGCATGGAACATGATTGGTATGGCCAAGAAGAAAAAGGATATCGGCTTTGCCATGTTGTTCCATAGTTCTGTTGATTAAATTGTGAAGAAGGAAAGAACTAAGACGGGTCTTGTGACATACCTGACCATGCTTGCCAATGTTGACGTTGATTCATTGGATACACCGGTTTTGTTTCTTATTATGCTTCTTTGAAAACTAATTTCAACCCTGGAAGTGAAAGGAAATGTTCAGTGGCATGGTACTTGGTACATTTAGCACATGTCTGGACCATTCTAATGGACACTCCCGCTAGTTGTGCTTCTTTTGGCAGCGTTGACAAAAAGCAACGAAGTTTTGTTCTGCTAAATCTTGCTTCTTCTTGGCTTGTAGGACATCTAGATCTTTTGTTAGGGTGCCCAAGATATCAGTTTTGAAATCTTATAAGAGATTACTGAATTCTTCTCTCGTCACACTACCACCTAACTATTTGTAATTACTAGTAACTGAATCCTATCCAGCTGGTCTATTCTGCTTACTACCTTGAGAGAACATGATACACAATGCAATAATGTCATCATAATATTCTTGATATATGTTTCCTTTCCCATTATATTAAGTGTTTCTACCCATTCTTCTTTCATTCCTTTAATCATTTTTTCTTTTAGGATATCTTTAAACAGTGTAGTATATGGAGATCTTTGCAAATTATATTGAAATCATTCAACATATTCTTCTAATGTCTCATTATCTTTTGCAAACATGTTGAAGATTTCAGATTTTAGTTCTTGAGTCAGGAATTAATCTTGATATTTATTAAGAAAATATTTTTTCATCTGATCCAAACTATTAATGGTTCCCCCACCGAGCCCCATAAACCAGCGTATTGTTTCCCCCTTCAATGTAGAGGGGAATAGTTTCAGTTTTTGAGGGTCATTGGTGTAGTAATATCCCCTACACAAAACATCAAATTCAAATAAAAATGCATCTGGATGTTGTGAGGGAAGTTCGTGGAAGGTGGGGATATTTTGTAATAGGATATCTTTCATAGGGGCATATGCAGCCGGATCAACAATGGGATACTCCAATGTTGATGTTTGTCTCTAGTTTTGGTTATGCACCATCTGATTAAATATGAGCCAATAATCTTCAGGAATTTCCTGGTCTGGGAGGATAATTTGAGTGGAATTAGGGGGTGGATTTGGAGGAGGCCTTGTAGCACTACCTCGATCTCAAATATTGGGTATCTCTGTCTCAACGAGTATTTCAGGAGATCTAAGCTCTGGAGTTTTTATATTTACTGCACTACTAGTTTCTCCCTCTCCATCTTGCAAATTGCAATAATTTCTCTCTCGCGAAGGGTGAGGACTAAAATGCTCCATAGTCTGAAGGCTCCATTCAGATCCTTTTGTTCTGCTATGAATCTCGAAGTGGGCTGGAAATGGTGAGGCTATTGCCTGAGGGATTGTAGTAGGACTCTTTTCAGGAATGATTTTGGGTCCTGCAGATGCTTAGGATTCAGCTTTCCTTATGAATGTTGTTCTGCCAAGGACCACCGATCCCTTGGGTTTTTTGGATTTAGATGGGGGGCTTCGATCTAATTGTATCTTTTTTTCCTATTCATAAAAAGAAACACCTAACGTATTTAACCTCTACAAAATTGCTGAAAATCGGGTTGGAGAGAAAGCATTTTGCTTGCTATTACACAGGTTCTTACCTTTCGTTTTCAATACCCAATTATTTCACAGCAAAAGGAAAAATAAAAAGAAATCCCTCTAAACACTCTCCCCGGAAATGACACCAAAATCTTGGGTCAAGAAGGTGACTGTTAAAGGTAACCTTAATGCTTCACATTAATCATCAACCGAGGGCAAGTCTTTTTATTTCAAGAGTGCGTGCAAAATATATGCGAGTGAAATCAGAGGTTAACTACTCTAGATCGTTGTAAGAAATATTATCTAATTCTGGAAGTTCAATCAAACCAACTCAAAAGTAAACTATGAAATACTTCAAATCAATCAAAGGAATAAACTCTTAATCTAAACTTATGCAAAATTAAACACTCAATGCTGAAATAAAGGATCTTTTGCAATTGAACAACATGCTTAATGAATTGAACAACAATCTTGATGAATTGAACATCAATCCTAATGAATTGAACAAAAATCAATTATTTAACATTTTGCAATGGAATTCTCTATAACTCAACTAATAGAAACATTCGGAATTGAATAGAAAACCATACATTCACACTTATGATGGAAAAAATTAAGAAATAACCATATGGAGAATTGAACAAAACTACTTAACCACGCTGAAATCAATTTAATTGAATGTAAAGGCACCACTCAATAATAAAGGAACATCAATGATAAATTCAACCTATTGAAAAGGAAATTGTAACACATTGCACTTGTGATCAATGAATCAAATGGTAATGCTACAAAGTGCAAAGAATAACTAAATTGCAAGAATCAGGAAATAAACATATAACACAAAATAGTAGAACTCCCATGGACCGGGCCCGAAGCCTCAAGAAGTCTTCTGCCAAGAAATACTCAGAATCCTCTTATAATGAAAACACCAACTTCTTAATTAATCAATGGATCAGTAATCATCACAAATTCGAAGGTTCTTTCTGAATAATTTTATTACATAAAATTATAATACATGAACAACTCCCTGTTTCTTTCACCTACTTCCTTTTATAACTTAAAGGCGAAACAAAACAGAATAACAAATCCTCAGGATCGGGAGATCCTGAGGCTTCGTAGCCATCAACCAAATGCTTCAAGAATAGGCATGTCTCTACATATTTTGTTGATTCATAGGAACTAATGTGATTCCATTTACTTTTCTTGACTGATGTTGTTTGGTCATTTTGGTCAGCAGTTGGTTTGTTTCGATTCCCTATCAATAAAGACATCAAAAGTTAGTTTTCATACTATTAAACACACCTTTTATTAATAATTCATGTGAACCTACTTTTACATTATTCTCCTTTCATTTATTTCTAAAATGAAGGAAAACATATAAAAGTTAATGATAAATCACATTAAAGATAGGGGTAAAATGTACCTTTTCCTTTGTAATATTCCCAAATTTTCACATGATATTTGGAATATTAGAGTTCTTTATTTTCTTAATTAAGTAAGTAAATTAAAAGGGTGGAGGAACCCACAAACCTCAAAGATGAATACAATCCACTTTTAATGTGTGTATGTGGATATTCTATATCTTGATCTACAATCATGGAGTAGTGGAGAAACTCCATTAATGGAGATCATGGAGGAGGAAAAATTCAAATAATATCATGGATCTTAAATGTAAAATCATGGGGATCTTTGATAAGGTCAACTGAGATCATAGTGCATTCAAAGAAGATCATAGAGAAATTATGATAAGTTAGTGGAGCAAGTGATGCATTTAATGCACACATGATGGAGAGGGTGATCACCCCATATGAACATGATGGAGGACATGGAGAGACATTGCAGTCAACCATGGATACTTACTTCCACATGTACATCATAGTTTTGGAGTGGGCCTAGGATATGGAAGGCTCATATCTATATAATGAAGGTGAAGGCACAGTAGAAGACATGATTTGGATTATTCATTTCTTGATTTTTTTAGATCTACATTTGTCTTAGGACATATCTATGCATTCTTGAGATGTTTAGCTAAGTCTGCAGTGTTGTTTAGCACAGGGTTTTCCCGAGTGGGAATCACATCTCTTTCCTTGAGTGATCTCTAAGGAAGATGGTTGTACTAGATTCCTTATCAGGCATTGGTGCCATCTTCAGGAGGTTGTTTCTAGCATTCAACTAGGAAACCGGTGGAGGATTCATCCTACCACTTTGTTCTTCTGTCTTCTAAGAGCAGTGCATCTATATCTGGCATTCAGGCCATTGGGTTTTACCTCCATGTAGCTTGCAATCCCAACAAGGATTGCACAGTCCGTAATTCGTAGGATATATTGGAGGAAGGAATTTTCTAGTATCTTAGCTGGAAATCCTGTGAGGGATCATCTCCTCACATTGGATCTATTATTTCCATCATTGAGGAGTTGATTTTACACATCTAGCAGTAGGTTATTGAGCCTCCCTCTCTTATAGTGCATTTTTATGAAGTTTTTGTTCATCCAGCAGCTACTTTCAGTGGAGGAGATTGGAAGAGCTACATCTTGAGCTTTTAGCCCAAGGATCTAGTGAAGGGATCAACCCTTCTTGCATAGATATGATTGTGCATCATTGTAGCCATAATATCATTAGATCTATCTTCAGATGTACATACCCAACAACATATATGTGAAGCCCTAAGAGGGTGGATTTCTTAGATTGACAGATCTTAGAAAACCTTCCTGGGTTATCTTGGGTATCCATCATAGAGCTCGGATCTCTGTTTTCAGCATCATCAGAGCTCCCATCTAGCCTAGATCTGACTTTCTATATTTCTGGAAGTTGTAGTCCCAACATTTGCAGTGGCGACAGTGTAGTTTACATTCTAGCAGTTTAGTAGTTACGTAGTCCCTCTTGTGGGATCATTGCAAGTTCATTCTAGGCCATCTCTTTGGCTTGAGTGCCTCATATTTTAAGCAATGTTGTAATTTATTTTTCACCTCCCATATAAAAAAATGGCTCAACTATTTCTGTGCATTCTAATGTGTATTTAGATTTATTGTTTCATTTGCTGCAATTCTTATATTGTGTTTCAGTATTACTGGATTCTCCCTTTTGGGATATTACAGTGGTATCAGAGCATGATCTTTGGCTCAGCTTTTGGACACTTCATCTTTTGCATCAAAAGAAGAAGCAGATAGATGAGATCTATCATGAATGAGGATTATATTTTTGCCACTCCTCTCTTTATATCCATGTAAGATCTCTCCAAGGAGGTGAATCAAATGAAGAGGGAAAGGAAAAAGGAGGATCCAAGAAAAATATTTGATGAGGAAGGTCCAAGAACTTCTTATCGGCAACAAAGAAGACAGAATAATCATAGATCTACTATGCCCACTTTCTTTGAAGAAATTGAAAGGTATAGAAATGAAGAAAGGAAAGAATCTAAGGCTCATGAGACTCTTAGTCTGTATCTTGAAGAGTACAAAGCATAGTCTAGAGCATTCAAAGAGAGTATAACTCTCCAAGAATTCTTCGAACTCAAAGAAGAAAGAAGATCATATGGTAGTAATAGAAGAAAGAGGCACAATAGATTTTATTTTCCTACATTTGATGGATCTTCCTCAATCACTGTTAAGGCTTGGAGGAAAGAGATAGATGCATTCTTCAGGCTACATCCTATAGCTGAAGGAGAGGCTGCCTAAATTGCAACACTTCATATTTTAGGTGAAGCTAATGATTGGTGGTTTGGTCACATGGAGCATGCAAAGGTGACTAAATATTCAGATTTCTTTCACAAGTTGAGGAAGAAATTTGATGTGATAAAAACAGATATGCGCCCAAGGAGACATTTCCTAAGGAAACAAAGGAGGATGTCAATATTGTCACTCTGGACAAAGAGTCACTACAATCACCACCAGCTAAAGAAGTACTTGCATATAGAGAAGAGACACTTGCACTTTTGCAAGATATTCTTGAGCTCTTGACACATAGAGTCCCATGCATTATTCAGGAGATGCATGAGGAAGAGGAGGTAGATTCCAGCATTGGTACCCTTGGAGAAGAGTAGCCATCACTCTTACCAGTAGTTGGAGACACCATTGTTCCAGTTGGAGGAACTCTTGTGTTCTTGCAAGAGGTTCCCACACATCAATTATTTAAAAGTATGCATACATATTCATCACATATTATTTTAGTAGATCTTATTGAAACTCCTGAGGACATGCCATAAGGGCTAATGCATAACGAAGGGTTAGAAAAAAATGCTAATTTGAAGCAGCAAACTATCACAGTGCAGAGGACCCTTGATCTAATCAAGGAGGAGATGAAAAGCTATCCCAGATTCTCATTGATGAACTACATTCAACCCTTTGAGTTTGTTAGCCACCTATAAAATTTTTCATATCAAATGGTGGCTAAATCATGTTTTAAGCCTTCAAGAAACAATTTTATTGCCAAAATTGTTAGTTCTTGAAGTCTTTTGAAGATGACTTATCCTTGAGTTAATCTTCACTGTTGTTTCCCTCTCAATTCTGAAAATCTGTTGTTTTCCTAAAGAAATACTGCTGCAAAAACTCCATTTTTCCCCTCATTTTACCCCTTCTCCCACTCAAATTAACCTCCTTTTTATCCCCTTTTACCTCATAAAATTCCTCTATTTTTCCTTATTTCCATTCTTCCCTTCATAAAAACCCCTTTGATAAGGTTTAAAACTCGTATTTTACCTTATCGGAAGCTTTCAAACCCTTTGAAAATATTTGAAAAAATCATAAAAAACCCATTTTTTACCTTATAGGCCTAAGCCCTTTTGGCCCTAGCCCCAAAACCACTTCCCCACCATATAACCCGCACCCAGGACCAAGAGTTAAAGTCCCGAGCGCTAATCACAATCGGGGGTTTGCGATGGGCGCATGTCTTTTTGTTCCATAAAACTTCTGATGCGATTCACTCCTTTTGTATATAAACCCTGATCATTTGCTTCCTTTGTAAAACCAAGATCCCCGCAATCGGGTGCTAAACATATTAAAAAACCCCTCCCCGATGCGAATTTTCCTTTGTGTTTCATAAAAAACCCCATTTTTTCATATTATAACGAAACCTGCTGGTTCATTGGTTGAAACGAATCTCGACTGTTGGTTTAAACCAATCAAATGATCATCGGGATCTCGCATCAGAGATTTCATTGGATACGTTTGAATATTTTGTTGATCTCTTCCGATTGGCAACCTCCCGATGGCTTCTCAGCCATTGATTTTTCCCCGCCACGCCCAGATCCGACGACCCACATCACTCTAGTCATAAGCCCATCCCTCCGCCTGTGACCTCTGCAGATTCATTCTCCGCCCTCGATCTGATCCTCAGATCAATGGCCCTCGTTCAATCGCATCGGAGATTTTTTGTGCACCTTTCCTCTCTCCTTCGCCAATTGGAAATCCAGCAATTAGATCTGGGCCATCCATTGCATACATCCGACGGTCCAGATGAAACCCCGCTTTATAAAGTTTTTCAGCAAATATCCGCCGTTGATCTCTTTAAATCAACGGCCTGCATTGACCCATTCTCTGCCCGCCCCTACCTCATATGTTATTTCATTAGCCCCAAGATTGAATCTGGGCCATCCATTTTGAAGATCCAATGGTCCAGATTCAACCTGATAGGCCCAACTCTCTTGGGTCCTACCCTTCCCAGATCAAGTCTCTTCCATTCATTCCTTGATCTGATGGTCCAGATAAAAACCGCTCAGACTTTGCCCCACATCTTATCGCTCGTGCATTTATTCTCCATCACGCTCTCTCCACGACCGTCTGATCTAAGGCCCCAGATCTGACGATCAGCATGTGTTTTCGCGCAATTTTAAGCCCAAAAGTTAATGATTTAAAATTACGCGATGAGGGTGGTTTTGAAAATCCATGTGTCAGACTCTAATGCATATCGCGTTCAAAAAGGTAAAACCGCCTTTCTCCCTTTTCGTTGCGTGAAACTGGTAGTTTTCTCAGCCAAAACCACCCTTCCCATTTACACTTCATTTTCTCGAAATTAATCTCCGTCGTTGATCTCTCCAGATCAACGGTCCTAGTTTAATCTCGCTCGCAGTTCATCACCCTCCGCCATCCTCCAAGGGATTTCATCGATCAACCTCTACCGTTGATCTCCATAGACTAAACCAATCCAACGACCCAGGATCATTTGGAAACCCCAAATTTCATTTAACCCTTTGTTAACTCCGCCAAAGGTTTTTCAACCATTTATCTTTGTAATTTCTTCTGTTTCATTATAAAGTGGCCCCTCTGCTTTATATATTCATGATTGATCTCAACTGTTGATCTCTGTGGATCAACAGATCTTACTTAATCTCCCCACCGTTTTTTGAACCGCCTCCCATTTGACCACCGCAAAGCAATCTTCACCGTTGGATGTTTTCATCCAATGGATGTGATCTAACCTCAGCCTCTGAAGCAGTTCATTAGGGGAAATTCGAGGTCTAAAATGGGCTTCCTAAGGAAATTATAAAATAATAGTGGAAAGAAAAAAATAAGATTAGATTACATCATCAAATTTTAGAGGGAAAAAAAGAAAAACTATTTTTTCAACTCATATTTTCAACTTATCTCCCTATGGGTTTATTCAAATTTGAAGTGGAAACGCTCGTTGGATGCATAATTTGATTCCTCATCCAAGGAGTACCCATGTTGAATACTTTCGATGAACTCTGCTGCCTGAAAAATGAGAAATACATGAAAAACGTGATTGCAATCACATTTTTTCATGTATTTCTCATTTCTCATAAAGTAGGGTTCATCGAAAGTATGCAACATGGGTACTCATTGTATGAGGAATTAAATTTTGCATCCAACGAGTACTCCCTCTTCAAATTTGAGTAAAAACTTATGGAGATAACTTGAAAATAAGAGTTAAAAAAGTAGTTTTATTATTTTATGATTTTTTAATATTTGTGCTTTTGTACTCCAAAAATGGTGAATCATCTCCCATGGTTGACATCATCATCTTGAATCTTATTGGTTCTTATAAAGTGTATTTTAGTTGTACATTTTTCTTAGGAGGCCCATTTTAGACCTCAAAATTCCCCTAATGTGAACCCATCCCCGCAAGATTTTTCTTGGTTTGTGTAGGTTTTAATGGTTGTTTCCAGTATGTTAAAAGAAAATAAAAGGCTGGGGATGATGATCCCTCAGGCCATTATTCATCAAAGAGATCATTCTGCAGGGTTTTCCCATCATGTTTTATCAATCCCTCATGAGCACTGATGCCATTATGAAACCACCGTAACGCCTGCACATTAACAAGACACAACAAAACTAAATCAAATAGAGAGTATCAATGTTAAAGATCCAGTCATAGCAGAGATGAAGAATTGAAGATGGTTTACACATTTTTGAGGGACTATGGCCTAAATTGACTATCTAAAGCCTAATCCAATCAATTAAACATGGTTTGAAGAATAGAAGACAAAAATTAGGCCTAATTAAGCCTAACACACATAATCAAATAAAATTAACAGTGTTTAAAGAAAAACAATAATATCTATCAGTCCGAGAAAGCCTCCACTGCAAAATCAGAGGCTAATTGAATCCTCTCAGCTACCAAAAGCCACCTGTAGCCTCAAAGCATTCAAAAGAGGCATATTTATTGCCAAAACAGAAGATATTTGCATCAATACAGCTAAACAATTAATTCAACCATAGGAACTTATTGTAAACTGTCAGTAGAGTTATTACAAGGATAATGAAGAGCCTTAAAGTCAACAAAATCTTCTTAGCAAGCTTAATAATTAATGTAAACCAATTAATAGAGAGGAAATATCAGAGATTTTCTCCATTGAGCCTCTCAAAGGCCGAGAAACATTAAACTATATTAATTGAACCTAGCAGATCTTTTATCCCATCCCACCTCCTCATTTCTTCTATAAATAATTATAAAGAAGATGAGATAATGTTGGTAACTGCATATATGTTGCCTATAAATAGTTTACTGAAGCTTTGTAAGCTCTGTTTGTAATTGAAGATACCTAATTTGAGATGAGAAGTTCGAAACTATAGAGAACCACTAGACTTGAAGAATGTAACTGGTTTGAAGCATCAAATACAAGCTGATTTATGGGATCCTGGTCTATGTCAACGGTGATGTTTTTCTTATTGTAAATTGTTATTTTATTTCTTTTTCCATTCTGTCCATCTTCTCTGATAAAGAACAACAATTATAGAGTTAGGATTTACTGTCAAAGGTACCCTGCTCTTACTAATAAGCTTTATCTACATGTTTTCTTCCAAAATTGTATATTTAAGAATGATTTAACACAGTTTCAGCAGTTAGGAATGCTGGCATTCCCTCTTCCTACTGTCTAAAGTAAAAAATTGTTCTTGAATGTTATTTTCAGTTTCTTCCAAGTAAAGTTGAACTAGGGAAGTCTATGGTGAGCCCTGTCCTCTAGTTTTATCTCCAAAGGTTGTCTAAAAGTTTCCCTAAGAGTATGTTGAAAGCAGGATAGGTTCAAATTCCTTACCTGATCTTAGACTATTCTTTGTTATCTTATGTGTTGCCTTGATAAGTTTGCTAAGTAAAGTAGAGCTAGGGAAGTCTATGGTGAGCCCTGTCCTCTGGTTTCTTCTCCAACAGTTGCTTTGAAAAGTTTCTCTTAGAATATGTTGAAAGCAGGATAGGTTCAAATTCCTTACTTGATCTTAAGCTGTTATTTTTCTTGTTTTAAATGTTTTCTATTGAAAGTGCATCAAAAGCAGGCTAGTTTCGAAGTACTTACCTAATCTTAGATTACTTTTATGTCTTTCTTAAGCGTATGCCAAAAGTACGATAGTTTCAAAGTACTTAATTGATCTTAGGCTGCTCTTTTTTCTTCATTTTTTTATTTCCCCTTCTTATTGTTTCATTTCATTTCATAAAATCAACTTTAAAGAGATCCTTAGACGTAGATGACTTGCCCCGTGGACCACTCTTGAACCTTGTTGTTTCAATTAAATCCTACTATGACTCCATAGCCCAATGGATTGAAGTTGTTTCTTGCCTCTCTTCTTAGCTGAATCAATTTTCACTTTCATTCACCTTCACCCTACATTTATAATTCCTTCACCTTCACATATCTTTGCCCAACCAAAACAAACAAAAACCTTATTCTTCATAACTAGCCTAATATCACACATAAAAGCCTTAAAGATAAATCAATCTTTTGCACTTATAGAGAGATCCCTCTCTGGATTCAAGAGGGGTAGATCCTAGAATCCCAAAGTGGTTCAAGTGTTCTCTCCGCAGTTTTGGTCTCACCAATCTGCTGAAATTATGGGGAGCTAACATATTTGAAGTGTAGAGTTTCAGAAAATGGGATGAGCATGATCCTATGTACAATGATTGGTTATGAGATCAGCCTTGTGCCTTGCTTTGAGACAACATATGTATTACCATGCATATCTACAACATTGTCACTTAGTAGCAGTGATAATGAGGGGGCCCCATTATTCTTGGAGCATTTTGAAGGTAGCTTCACACATGAAGCAATGGAGGTTAAGATGATAGATGGTAGACATCTTGAGATGAGGAATCTTTTATCCTTTCTAGATGACACTTTCTCAATGAGCATCTCACAACTCAAAGATAAAATTCTACCTATTGGGGTCCTATGATTTAGCTGATTGGAAAATCAAAATACAAGGCAACATATAAACTAGTCTTTAGAGATCTAGGATCTAGCCCTCCTAGTCTCAGAGAGGGATCTCTCAATATGTTTGTAAGTATATAGCTTGATGATTTTAAGGGTTGATTTTACGCTACTTATTAAGTGCAAGTTTTTTTGTTTTGGGTTTAGTTGATTGGGCATGAATGATCTAGGAAGCATAGATAGGAAGGGGAAATGTCAGAGCCATTGGGAAATGGAGTCAAGAAGATTTTATAACAAGCTCAATCAATGGATATGGGATATCAAAGGGTGAATCTAACTTGGCCAATGGATCTTGGGTTTGGTGGATGAAATGAAATGGACATTAAGGTTTTTAGAAGGAGAAGCAGAACTAAGGGCAATTAAGAATCCTTAATTATATGTACTTCTCAACAAAGGGACTTAAAACATTATCAAAACATGAAGAGGCATTCCATAGACAGGCTAACTATAAATTCTAGAAATCACACTTCAAAAAATAATAATTCCAAGAAAAACTATTCAAATGAAATCTAGGAGTTGAGGAACACCCTATTTCATCCAAATATTTCACTTTCATGGATAAGAAAACATTAAATATTCAGAAATAACTGCATTCATAGAAGAGGGAACTCCTAGACATCTAATACTGCAATTATAAAGACCTTCAAAACAACATAGGGTATGATCAAAACATACCTCTCTAGGAGACTGTAAACAATGGTACTTTAAAGGGAGAATTCAAAAAAAGTTTTCAAGTGGCAGCAAGTAAGCAGGGAAAACCATAAATCATTCTTGAGACCAACTGTTTGAACTATTTCTGAAATAAAAAAGCTTAAGGGTTGAAAATTAGTTAGACTACTCAATAAAACCTTCAGCAGATGAAAACATAAAGACAGTGAAGAGAAAACAGGTCTAAGGTGCTTCTAGGAGACATTTCTTAGCCTAAACGTTTTACTCTACTATAAGTATAGAATGATGGAACAAAATGGAAAATAGGAAATAATGTTAACATATTAGAATACATCACCAACAACCATGCTCAGGGATCCAATGATGGAGCCTTCTCATTAACAAAACATGTCAAAACATCATCAATCTTCTAATACTTCAATTTATTCTTAATCTTCAGCCAGACTATGAACAACTTCAAAGAGTTCGAATGCCAGCAACCCACACAAAAAATGAGTTCCACAGTAGCATCTATACTATAATTTAGGAGGTGGAACCATCTAGGGTTCAAAATTTTATTAATGACATAGTAAATGCACTCCTAGCCTTAAAAACCATGCAAGGCATAAGGTAGGAATGTCTCCCAACTACTTCTCTATGTAATATATCTGTCTTTAGTTCCTGAGGATGAAATAGTTGAAAAGATTGACTTTGAGGCCTTTTTCTGTGTTTACATTAACTTTTCTGACAGTTTAAAATATCTTCTTTAGTGTTATAACTGTCAAATTGCCCCTTAGGACATAAAGCAGACCATAGGTGGCAGTTTGATTTATCAAGGGAATAACTGCTCTGTGTTGATTTATCCGAGGCTATATTTAGGCCTAAGTTTCATTAATCTCATCAATAAACTATGTCTTTTATGCCTTTTAGCCTTGATATGTTTTTAATTAATTTTCTTCAAGGCTTTGATTTTGCCTTAAGCCTTTATAAATCACCTTTTGCCGACTTTATCTCCTTTCTGATTGATTCGAGCCTTTATTCATTTATCTTCTTCCTTTGATTTCATGATTCAAACTTTATTATAGGCCTGATTTTCTTTTGGCCCCTTTAACTCAATTAAGACCTTTAATCTTATGTCTGCTTCTTTGGTCCCCAAACTTCATTAATTTTCTCTATTTCTACGTGTAGGAGGCCTTTTTGATGTGCTGGAAGGTTCTAAGGTACATCAGTGGCTATGAAACATCGATTTCAACTTTTATCTCGAAACCCTGGATCTCCTTCTTTGTTTCAGGCCCTCGGATCATCATTCTGAGGCCTCGGTCACTGAATATGACCGTGGGATGACATTTCGGCCTTCGTCCACCATTAAACCTGCACAAATAAACAAATTATCAATTTAAAACCTGCGGAATTTTTGGGAAAACTACTTTTCAGAGGTTTATGAGGGCGTATAGCATTCGGAGGAATGCTACAGAGGGAGGGAGAAGCAAAGGGAAGGAGTTCCGAAGGTGGAAACAGGCAGAAAGGTAGAGGAATTTTGAATTTGGGTGCGATAATGGAAATTGGTTTTTGTGAAAACCACGGTGGTTTTCACGTTGACAATCGGCGGTAAGAGGTTTTGCGCGTTTTGAACGCGATACATGTAGGAGGGTGACGCGTGTCCCCCTGAAACCACCAGTTTCACGTTGATAACGTGCGATTATTTTTTTGGAGAAACAAGCACGAAAGAGCGCGTGGACCATTGGATCTAGGGCTGCAAATCCAACGGCAGAGAGGGCATGCGATGGGGAATGGTGTGCGGTGGCGGGAGATAGTGGAGGCCAGGTGTCAGACGGGGATCGGACGGGCGGCAAAGTAGTGGGAGGTGGGCCATAGATCGTGACATTAGCTATCTTTTGGGTAGCATGGGTTGGGAGATCGGCGGGGTTAAATGTGGGCTATTGGATCTAGGCCTAAGGCCTTTGATCTACGGTCAAGAATGGACCGAGAAAAGGTAAGGCAGGGTGAGGGAGATTTAATGAGTTGGGAGCATGATGGCCATTGGATCTAGGCCTAAGGCCTTTGGTCTATGGTCGATAATGCCCTATGGAGATGAAATGGATGGGAGGAGAGGAGTCGCGGGGAGCGCGATAGCCATAGGATTTATTTTTTTTAACGGTAGGGATCTGTTTGGGAGAAAACAAAGGGCGCGGGATAGAGTATATGGAAAGGGGCTGAGGAAAGAGCGGAGAGATGCGGTCCTGTGGGTGGAGAAAAGGACTGGGTGTTAAGGTGGAAGGGGGGGCAAGGTCTAGCGCCCGGTCACGGCCCGGGGTCTTGTGAAGGAGAGGGGGCTGAGGCTCAACCCCAAAGGGGATTTAAAAATACCAATTTTATAAAAAGGTGGACAGAGGCTAAACCAAGGTTTTTTGGCCTTTTAAAGGCTCCCGATAGGTAAAAATAGGGATATTTTAGACCAAAAAAGGGGTTCTATGGTTTAAAAAGGGTTTTTAGAATATTTTTTAGGGAAATGAAGGGTAAATGAGAAGGGGAAAGAGGGGATTTTCAAAGGGAATGGAGTTTTTTATGAAAATAAAAAGATCCTTTTGAAGTGGAAAATGACTGTTGGGATAGGAGTAAATGAGTGAAAATTGGTAGAGGAGATGGAGATAAAAATGGAGAATATAGCCTGAAACAAGTTTCCTTTTGAAACAAAAGGTGAATTTTTAGAAGGCATAGATGAAGATATTCAATGAACAAATGAACTTAGGCTAATGAAGGCATTGAGATTTCTAGAACTCACAATGTTTTTTCAAATATTGTTTCTAGAAATCTATGATGGGTAATTTAGTCATCTTTGGATAAAGTCAAAATTATGGATGACTAACAGTGGCTCCACTTGGGGAGGGCAACTTTATTTTTAAGGTGTCCAGAACCTTAGCTTATCAATCTTTGGCTTTCAACAGACCAGTGCCTTAATCCATTGGGCAACATTTTTTCCTTCCTCTGTTGGTTCTCTTTGGATTTGAAAAACATTTCAGCAATCTGTAGCATATGACATTCTTCAAAGCAAAGATCACTACCTACCCAATCCTACTTGTCCTAGCATTTTTTCTTCTCTTGAGTGCATTTGAACTAGCAAACTCTTTGACATTTTATTTTGAAAATATAAATAAACTATCTAATCCTATCCTTATTTCTTCCAAGAGTCCAGATTCAACTGTTGAACCCTTTATTTTTCTACCTAAGCTACTATCTGTCAAGATTAAGCTGTTTGACAGATTTTATTCTCTATTTCTAAAACAGGAAATTTAAACATAGTCAAATCATGATTAGACTGTCTAATTTGCTATGGTGTCTATGGCTATATGTACAAGCTGCATATAGAATTTATTTGCAGAAAATTAAAACAAAATTGTGAAGGCTTAAGATCTGAAAATTAAAGACATCCTTCTTTCTTCTTGGCTTCAAGTTTTTAGCATTTTAGAACCAACCTTTCTTTCCTTCTTTGGCTCAAGTTTTCACCATGTTAGAGCCATCTTTTATTTTGATTCCTGGTTCAGATTTCGAGCATATTTGAACCATTTTTCTTCTATCCTAATCTATTATACTAAGAAGCCAAGATTAAACAGTTGGAAAATCTTCTTCACTAACCTATCAGCAGTAAATTGAAATCTATCTAGTCATGATTAGATTGTATGACTAAATAGAAATGATTTCTTTTAGGAGTGGCATTTAAGCTTGCACACTTTTAGATTTTTTCTCTTTATTGGTATGGGGCTGTACCTTTCTTCTTTTATATCTTCCCTCTTTTCTCTTTTCTATTGCTTTTGTATTTTTTCTTTTTCTTTCAAAGTAAAAACAAAACTAAGTAGATTCTCACAGGCTGAGCTTATTTTCTTTCTTATCTAACCTAATCTAACTTGGAATATTTACATGTTTAGCTGACCAATTCTCTTTCCCAATACATCCATTCAATCAGATGGTTCCATGACTGGTCTTTGCTCATATCTTTAAGCATGCTGGACAAACAGGGCCACTCCCATTTCCCTTGTTTTTTAGCAGCAGTGCTAAATAATCTTCTTGCTTTTGGTAATACACTGCTCCTAAAAAATTTTATCCCTTCTTCAAATATCTTCAAGAAATGAGCATAGGGATCTTGAAACAATGCCTGGTTATGAATATTTGGAAGATAGGTTTCAACCAAGCTTATTGTTTCCTCCACTGGATCAAGCTTAAGACTCTTTTGAGAAAGAACTTTTTCCTCATCTTCATTATTATCTGAACTGGAGGACTCATCATATATTGTAGTGTTGTCCTCTTGTAGTCCTGGTATGCTCTGATTCATTGGACTATACTCTGTGAAGAGATCATCATATTCTTGAGCAGGGATATCTTTTATTACCTCAACCCTCTCAGGAGAAGGCTCCTTATCTTCATTCTGCTCAAGAAATTCATCTTTCTTCTCAACCTCAACATTATAACTGATAGATTGTTTATTCCCAATTATGTGAAAGTTATTTCTGATGGGATGCATTGTTTGATTACTGATTTCATGCTGATGATAATGAAATTCATGAAAACAATCCACTGCTAGTTTCCCTGCATGATTAGTTTCTATTTGGAGCTCATCATCATCATCAGACTAATCAAAAATTGGAAAATCATTAGTATAAACAATTTGACCAATCAAGCATATTAGGTTATCGGTCTGTTGTTTTTTAAACTGATCTACAAGTTTATTCTCTGGTTCAAGACAATAAGGTTCAGTAGGTAGATGAGCATAAGTGTTCTGTTCAACTGAAGTTTTGAGGGTTGGCTGTTTATTTAATATTTGATCAATTTCTTCTTCTGTCAAAAGAGGAGGAATTTTGATTTTTCTTTGGATAGAAGTAAAATAGTCCTCTTTCTCTTGTGAAGGTTGATTTTGAGGTTGGATGTATTCTTGAGCCTCACCTAGAAGGAAAGGTGAATAAACACTTGTGTTTTCAGTTGGATCCTGAGGATTTTCTTCTATTTCCTGATCTTTTTCACTCTCAAACAACTCCTCTTGATCTTTGTGATAGCCATTTTGAACATGGGATTCATAAGTTGTTAGTAATAGATTGTCAGGATGCCATTCTTCTTTAATAATCTGAAATGAGTTATAACATAAAGGTAGAGACTCTAGTTGTGTTGTCTCTTCTCCTATTTCAGATTTTGTGAGTTCACGATGGCTAACTGTTTCCTCAGGGTATTGTTCCTTGTTTATGTTAGAAGCTTGTTCATAAAGTTCTTTTAACAGTAAAACACGAGGTATAGGTAGGCAATCAATACCTTCTTGACAATCTTCCTCATTGTTCTCTTTGTAATCTTGTTCATCATACATATTTTTTTTGTTTTTTATGTCTTGTAGTGGTTGAAGCGTTGTTTGATCGTGAGCATATGTGCTGTTCCTGATAATCAACATCAGATCAACCTCATGCTCCGGTTCAATCTTTTATCAAGTATGTACATCATATTTTCCATTATGTCCAATAATGTATCTAGTTTAGCTTCTCTATCTCTACTTGGATCCATGTTTGTAAAAAGAGGTCACTGTATCTTTTCAACCAGTTCAGAGTCTTCTTCTAGTGGAGTCATTAGGTCTTTTGGAGGTTGTGGAGTCTCCAAGTGGAAGATTTGAAATTTTTTTTCCACCATCGTGGGAAAATTTTAAGAACCTCTGCTTAAATTTATAGATATAATAAATGGGTGAATCCCCATGATACATAGGAAAAATGGAAGGTGATTTTATTAATAATATAATATGTATATATAATTTTTTGGCGAATCTCTCACGAGATTATATTATCTTGTAAAGTCATGGCGAATCAATAGTAAAAATGGCGAATCACTACTACAAAATGGTGAATCGTTGTCTAGTGGAGTTCAAGGTGTTGGTTCCAATGAAGATATGGTAGTTGAACTAGGAGTTGAAGGAAGAAAACCACCGAGACCAAGCATGGCACATGGTGACTCGTGAGGGAAGTAGTTCTCGTGCAATTTGGAAAACGTGTTCTTCTAGTTCTGCTAAGCGTAGTGTTGTTGTTCATGCTACTACTAGCACTGATATTGAGGTTGGAGAGGAGTTTGAGGAAGCATGGAAGGTAGTAGTGGTGGAGAATTACAAAGAGTACCCCATGATGGGATCCATTTTTCCCTTTGGTATTTGTGCCTACAAGATCTTATGTCCATTGAACCAACAATTAACCATTCAACCAACAATCAACTTGACTGAGTTGATTAGGTACGAGAAAACTTAGACTAATCTTAAAAACTATGCTTTGCACTATCCCATATTTATCACACTAATGCTACACAACATTGTGCATTTGCACCCAACTCTCATGCACGCACACAAAATTTTCATTAACATCTATAACCCTAACCAAGTGAGAATTGATCAACAATTTGCACCAAAGTTTGTTATAGTGTTGAAATTTCATAAGAAATTTAGATCCATGGTACCTTAAATAAATTTTGAGATAACCACCACAAATTCGACCACAATAGAGAAAACTTGTTATAAATTTTAAACCTACAAAAATTAGGATTCATGTTCCTAGGAATGATCATAAGAAGTAGTTGGCATATAGGTCGAGTTGTGAGCCTTGACACATTGATAATGCAATGGCTTAGGTCAAAAATCACACATTGAAAAGTCATCAATGAAGAGAAGACAAGATCATTATGAATTACACATACTCCAAACTTCCTACCAAATTCTACTTAGTTGTCCGCAACTCAACTATACATAATCTTATAGTAAATAAAAATTCCACAAAGCCTTCTTAACATAGCTAATAAATGGCCATTGGAAGAGCACCCTTATATAATAGTAATAGTAGCAATCAATAGATTATTTCATATTGAACTTCATAGCCATAGCGCTCCTATGTATTGTATGATGTATTCAACTTGCATTATCAAATATAGATAAAATCATACTTTTGATTGATACATTTAAAACATACTTGTGCACAATGTTGAATGCAATGCCAGTCAAGGAGTAAAGTCGGTTTAACATGTATTGATCTATAAAATAATGAAGAAACTTAGTAACGCATCACAACTTTCATGTTTGAAAATATTATAAAGCTTTCATGCAAATCCATTGTTGTTATAGTTCCTTCTCTTGACCATGTTCCACATAAGCATGGAAAATCAAGTAATACTAGCATTTGCACCGAGAGGTGCACAGTAACGTCGAGGAGTGGGGATACATCTTCCATGCAAGATAAAGGGGATGTAGGTGATAAAGTTGGAGGAAATACAAAATGTTTTGGAAGAATGGGTGGTTTGTTTATCAACTTTTGTGAGTTATCTTGAAAATTGCTTTGTTCTCTTCATGCCTACCTCTGAAACCTTCAAAAAAAATATCCACAAAATGCATATTCAACGACCTCTACGGAATATGTACCTAGTTCATGAGAGGAGCATTAATCTTTGTTTAAAATATAATAAAGTGAAAGTATAAGATAGTGAACAACTTCAACTCCTCCCTAATCTTAAAATTTTTATATTTATCTAATATTATCATTTCCATGAAATAAAATTGGTCACAGCTTTTTAATATAATAAAATAAAAAATTTAATTAAAAAAATATATACATCAAAACATAATTGACCAAATTTCTATCTATTATCCAAACCCGTCACCTTTCGTATCCCATTCATTTAAATACACTTGGTTGCATTATCTTAAATTAGAATATGTTCATATGTATAATACAAAGTGCTTCACCCTCAAATATAGTTTTTCTCCCCCTTCATTTGGGTTCTCTGGGTTGCATTATTCCTGAATTCATGATATACTTACTATATAGTAACCAAAAAGACAAAGAAAAAAATCGGTTCTATTTTAAGATAAGTTTGAGCTTTTAGAAAAGATGTAGCCAAAGGCAACAGACTGGTTTCATTTAGATATAGGTAACCCTCCGAATGTAGACCATTCCTTGAAGAACATTTTTATTGATGAGGAATTTAATACAATATTCATTTTTCGAACAAAAAATATTATTTATATAGATTTGTGTATGGGGTAAACAATAAATAAAAAATTTAACTAGCCTTGGGGTGGTCAATATTTATAAATTTTATTTATACTTGCTTTACCATGTATATCATATACCTATCAATCACAAACATGAAAAGCTGTGGAATTCACAATGATGATCTGCTCTGGAAACACAACCAACCTTTATTATTACCAATATTAACTTTTATATAGTAGCACATATGTAGATAAAATTTCCAGCTTCCAAAGAGACAAACTTGCTTCTCCAACATGATGGCACATTCTTAACTACTAACATTTCTGATTGTTGAATGTAAGAAAGCTTTCTAAGTACATCTAATCTACTACGAGGCTCAAACTCCTAGACTATGTTCTTTTTTACCATGTGTCTATAGGTTGCAGCCTTCTTCTTGTTTGAAGAGGAGTTGTATATTATCAGAACTACCTTCCCTGCCTCTGATGCCTTGAAGGAATTGAAAATTGACTCATCAAATGAAGGCAACTTTTTGTTCTTGTCAATTAGAGTTGAATAGCTTCCCTGTGCACTCAGCACAAACTCTGGCCAATAGGAAACATCCCACCCACCAACTATGAGGTCCCACAAAATTGTTGTTTTTAGTTGTATCTAGATTAACTGCCACCTCCAACTTTTTTTCATTATTAGGCTTATTATAGATTTTTCTAGAATTTTTTCCTTGGACATGTTGCTACCCTTACAAAGACCACACAAAATAATAAACTTCTACTGATGAGAGAAAAATCCTGTGCTCCAAAGCTGTGACACTTCCTTTCAAATATCCTACTACACATGCTTTATAGACAATCTCAGCAGAGTATTTCTTCTTGTTTTTTGATGATGGAAACTGTGCCCATCCCGAACATTTTCTTGTCATTCAACGCATCTTCAACACCCAGTTATTGTTGTGCAATTATTTTTTGATCTTGAAGCATATGATAAGAGTGTTTTCCTGCTGCATGTATGGCAATGTCAGCAACTACATTAGTCCCAAGGTCAAATGAATGGGTTCAATGATCCATCTGTTGTTCCTCACCACGGTAGTAGGATAAATTGTCCTCAAAATGAGAGTCCACTTCCCACGAAAAACATCTCTGCACCTTTTCTCTCATTTGGTGACTGGTGTTGTAGTTCATTCCATGACATTTTTATAAAACACCCTTTCATCATGATGCTCACCAGCACAAACAGGTGGTCCATCAAAGTACAATGAATTACCATTGCTATATTTTAGGCACAGATATAGATAAATGGATATTCCATGGCCACAGTTGTATTCTTCAAGATTTTTAGTGTTGTTTTTAGTTGTATCTAGATTAACTACCACCTCCAACTTTTTTTCATTATTAGGCTTATTATAGATTTTTCTAGAATGTTTTCCTTGGACCTGTTGCTAACCTTACAAAGACCACACAAAATAATAAACTTCTATTGATGAGAGAAAAATCATGTGTTCCAAATCTGTTACACTTCCTTTCAAATATCCTGCTACACATGCTTTCTAGACAATCTCGGCAGAGTATTTCTTCTTGTTTTTTGATAATGGAAACTGTGCCCATCCTGAACATTTTCTTTTCATTCAACACATCTTCAGCACTCAGTTATTGTTGAGCACTTATTTTTTGATCTTGAAGCATATAATAAGAGTGTCGCATCCATTGCTAGGTCAAACACCCATCTCCTTTGGGTTCAGCTCCAAAACATCCAATCCCTCTAAATTAGAATGATAATTAATGTATTTCTGTTGTTTGCTCGTGTGGTTTGTTTTTTAACAATGAGTGTCAATTATGGTTTGTAGGTTGTCTCTCTGGCAATACACTTTGTAATTAGGCATGCCTACGTTGGCCAATAAATTTTATCTAGTAAAAGTGAGGCCAATAACCGTGAAGCAATATACTCTCTTAAAGTAATGGAAATCATGAAATCATGGAAATCCTTGATTTACATTAAATAATTAAATTCAAAAAAAAAAAATCGAGAACTTCAAATGAAAAATATTCACTGAATTGATTTCAATAAAACTTAAATTTAGTCAAGAAACAAAAGCTATAATAGCTTTGGCAATCTGATCAAAAGATCCTATTAATTAAAAACCAGAGATCACTTGAACTCTCAAATTAAATCTTATGCAACTAAGCTTTTATGGTCCAGGCCAGCATACTACCGAGTACTGAGTCAAAGTAACTTCAATTAAAAACAACTTTAAAGTGAAAAGTAACTCTCCTTGAAATATATACCTAAAATATTCACCCTTGCCTGATAGATCAGGTTTTTCTACTCTTAGATACAAGATCCATAAATCAATAATATATTCTCTATATGCAACGACACTACTATGAAAATTTTATAAACTCCCGGGGCATCATGGCAGTTACATGAATCCTTTTTAGTCGATTTTTTTCACCGCAGTCATCCTCGTCTTTGCAATGCCACCTGCCATATATAACGCTATCACACTGGGAACAAATCACACGCTTGACGTCATACTCTTTGCCTTTTACAAATGTTTTGCTTGTAATTGCCCAACAACTATTTATATTTCCTTCTTGGTACCTCTAGACCAAAAGAAAATTGCAAAAAAATCCATAATCTACAGGGAAAATACCATATCAAACATATATATATATATATGAAATGCACTAAAAGCATATGCTTTCAATTCAACAACTTTTATAAAATTAATGTACCCCGAGAGGGCTCATACATGTGCACGAGAGCTTTTACGTTACCCTTCTTGATACTCTAAGAGAATTGTTAAAATCACTAGAAGAAAATTGCAAATCAATCCTTAACCTAGCAAATTCCAAAGAGAACTTTTATTTACGCAATAGATATGTGTCCATCTAACCACTTTTACAAAGATTGTGCCAACATGCTATAAGCTATTTAGACCTTCCAGGATCAAAACAATCGTGCCCAGCATGATCCCTATAGCGGACCTACAAGGCACAAATATTGGCCCAAGAATGCCCGAACAAGGTTTAAATGTATAAATAGATAATTATTTGATATTGGTCCATATAGCATATTCAAATAATATTGAAAAAAAACTCTGGAAATATATCTCATGTAACTCAGGACCTTACAAAAGACTAAAATGTGCAACTAAATTGTCGGGTGTTACCATTGCTCGTATCCAAGCTATAAGGGTACAACTGACGTCAAATGCCTCCTAAGATTACCTCTCTTCCCGACGGAGGCCTCTATTTATCGGTACAAACAATTAAAGAACACTACATATGTAATCATATTAACATCAATGTTGCTTCCACAAACAAAACACTTTACTACTAGGAACTTTTCTCAACCACAGAAAAGAGAATAGTAATATCAGTTCTCACCAAGTGATTCTCTGGAAAAAAACGGCAATGATTTGCAACCATTTTATCAATCTATAAAGGAATAAAGAATGCTTCCGAATCCCAAAATGACTGTTCTATAAAATTACAAGAGAATGCATGAATACACTGAAAAATATCTACATATATACATGTATGATTCCCCACGTACAAAAAACATGAAAAAACCAGGAGAACACTTTGGATTCGTAAGAAAATTTGAGATTATCCTTCATGATACTCCAAATACAATGTAGGAACTGTACCTGTACCTAAAAAATGTGAGACCTTAACACTTCGAAAGTTCAAATACAAGTTGAGAAAAAGTCAGAGACTTCACAACTACGTTACAAGGGAAAATCTCATGGCTTGGAGACGTATTATTAATAAATTATAAGAATATGTAGTTGTAAAAGAAAATCGTTGTCTTTCAGATATCTTGGCCATTTGCAAGGCATAAGTTCATGCAAAGGTGGCCATTTTCAAGGTGTAAGTTCATGCAAAGGTGATTATCTGGCACCTGAAAAGAATTTCTCAACACAGAGGTGCCATAGAAAGAAGTTAACATCTCATGGTGTGATGTTGCTCCAAATTGACACCCTGCATATTATATAAATTCAGAAATGCCCAGCTCCTTTGGAAACATGGAATCTGTAAAACAACAGACAAAAGAATAATACTATTTATTTCTTAAATACAAGAGGTCTAAAAGACTTTACAGTATAATAGTCCATGTTAATCTCTTTTTCCTTCTCTTAAAGAAAGGAGACTATCAAATGCAACACTGAAAATCTCCTTTCTTGAAGATAAAAAGGACATACAAAGGAAAGAGGAGAGTCAAAATACAGCAAATTTATGATCAGAAAATAATTAAACAAAAATTATGACCATCAATAGCTCAAACAACAAAATCTTCAATCACTTATACCAATAGATTATAAAACGAGGTTTACAAAGTCTTAACTCAGAGTCTGTGTTTAGATAACGTGCCATTGGGCAGTCACAAGTTACATAATGATATTATGGGCAATATATAAGCAACTTTTGTCTAGGAAATATTTTATGCATCTCACTTAAAATGTGCACAGAACCATTCACATAAACTTTAAAGTTTAAATGAATTAACATATAATAAAACCTTGTCATATTTCATGCTTTTCTTTAACCATAGAAGGCTGAGTATTTATCAGTTCTTAATTAAATAAGTTAACGAAAAAAGTCTACTGGACGTTCGTGCTTTTAAACAGTTAACAGATAATATCTCAATCAAACTTTCAAAGACTAGATACAACCTTATAGCAGAAAAAACAGAGTCTAAAGACAAAAAGGTCATTTGTCCCTATCATT
The DNA here is from genome assembly GCA_034641835.2 of Pinus albicaulis. Taxonomy (NCBI): domain Eukaryota; kingdom Viridiplantae; phylum Streptophyta; class Pinopsida; order Pinales; family Pinaceae; genus Pinus; species Pinus albicaulis. The sequence goes on from JAXQQM020073754.1 coordinate 94,686, forward strand.
ATGATTCATTAGTAGATCCAATAAAAGGAAAAATATACATCAAACGACAAATTATGATTACAGCAACCTTCTAAGCATGATTGAAGAAAAAGATACCGTCAATTTTGAAGAAATTATTTCTTTCTGGATATACTACAATCATTATGTTCATGACATTATTCAGGTTAGAATTAGTCCCAATGTGAAAGCTGAAAATCGGCACACCTACAGTAATTAACTGAAGCCATTAAAACACTTATTGTTAGTGAATTAAGAAGAATCCATATTCACCAGTATGAAAAGGAACACATCCCCTGTATGAAAGGGAACACATACCCTTCTTTTCGTTGGAGATAAGAAGACACCTAGAAAGCATCCCTGGTCATCCATTTATTGCCTAGGAACTGTCCCTGTGACATTCCCTACAAAAAACAGGGCAGCCAGAATATCCCCATTCTCTGATTTCCCCCCTAAAGCAGTTTGGAACAGTAACTGTTCGATGATCTAGTGCATATCTTTGACATGTCATCACCACAATTGTGGATCAAAACTGAGTAGAGAGAAAAAGGTAAGGAACTCAGAAAAAAAATGTTATTAAGAGTTAGCAGATTCAAAGAACCTGTTTGATATGCTAAATGAGAGGAGTGACTCCAAAGAAACCTGTCACTAAGTTACCAAACTTGAAGAACCTATTTTATATGATAAATGAGATCCATCAAAAGGCCATTGATGGGACTGTACAAAACGTTACAGAGAATGGTCAGAAATGGTATTAAGTGGTAGTTAATCTGAGAGGAAAGGATACTAAGGAGATATGCAAATTCTCAAGCTAAATCAATCCCAAAGATTCCAGGGTTAGGGGAATATTGATTTGGTTATAACAAGTATAGGAAAAAGGTTCATAAAGCCATAGCAGGTCTAAGTGAAAGAATGATTCATTATTAGGCTTATTATAGATTTTTCTAGAATGTTTTCCTTGGACCTGTTGCTAACCTTACAAATACCACACAAAATAATAAACTTCTACTGATGAGAGAAAAATCATGTGCTCCAAATCTGTGACACTTCCTTTCAAATATCCTGCTACACATGCTTTCTAGACAATCTCGGCACAATATTTCTTCTTGTTTTTTGATAATGGAAACTGTGCCCATCCTGAACATTTTCTTGTCATTCAACACATCTTCAGCACTTAGTTATTGTTGTGCACTTATTTTTTGATCTTGAAGCATATAATAAGAGTGTTTTCCTGCTGCATATATGGAAATGTCACCAACTACATTAGTCCCAAGGTCAAATGAATGGGTTCAATGATCCATCTGTTCTTGATTTTAGTGTTATCTTCCATATTGTTGAATTTTCCTTATATCCCAGATCTGGTCTATGTCTATACCAAATTAGAAACACACTGAAGTTACTCAATTACAAGCACTTTGCATAGTGAAAATATAACAATGTTAAATCAATTATGCACCCAGATCCATTTGGCCCAAATATTGAATTTTAGTATTCCATTAACACCTTGGACCTTTTGCTAACCTTACAAAGACCACACAAAATAATCGTATTAAAAGTATAATTCTACTTCAGTAGTTTTGAGTGTTGACATTTCAAACTGTTTTAGATACAGAAAGATTATCCCTCTTGCATATGAATTCTTGAACTTTTAGATGGTTATTCCACAATAACTTATTAGGGTTACAATGGACATGCTTAGAAATGTTATTTGCTTTGGATTGATGAGATTGTGTGAGCTTATATGAATTGGTGGGGGTAGAAATTTATATAGTTGTGTTATGTATCAAGTACATGAGCACAGCCAAAATAACACTAAACAATTTCACAGACCTCATCGAATAACAAATCACCAATAAAAGGGCCAGAGAAGCAAAGAATGAAAAAGGATTGATTGTAGAAATTTTGAAAATCTGCTCTATATATGAATGTGCCATCTACAAAGACCACCTAAGAAAAAGAAATAAAGCTATAATTCTGAAGTATTATAGCTTTCACACTTTCACTAGCTGTGGAAATAACTGGGTCAACTGAAAAACAGTAAAATGCATACAATGAATGTTGTTGAACCACTCTTGGGGACAAGGTTGGACACTATAAGGCTACAAAGAGCAGTGTAAAATGAAATATAATTAAAAAAAACATAGAGACTACAATCTTACATTGCAGTCAACGAATATCTTGAGGATTTTTTAGGCCTTTGATACCACTTACTCCACTAAACAACACTCATGTTGTAGTGCTTGAAAGGATACAACCAATATGAGTACAATGTGGAACCTCTATTTTGAACTTTTCACATATTAATATTCTTCATTTGATTTTCAACATGAGTGCCCTTTGGACATGAGTGCTCCCACGGACACACAGTGTTATTAATATTCTTCATTATTAATATTAATGTGTTAATGGGACTGAAGGATACAACCAATATGAGTACAATGTGGAACCTCTATTTTGAACTTATGACTGTAATTGGTATATATTCAATTCCACCACAAGCATAACCACAAGAAAGGAAATGATTAGAATAGCCCCTTTTAGTGGCACTGAGAGTTTTGATGGTACTTTCACTTTGTACTAGGAGGTCCAAGAACCATTATTTCCAGAGGAGGAATTAATGTGGTTGTAGCAAACTTCTAATTCAGGGAAAGGGCGAGAAGGGCATTCTGTTGGCACTCATTACTAGGTTATATTTATTAAGTAGTATCATATGATCTCAAACTTGACTCTCGACATTATACAGATTGAATATTGTCCATTTTGGCTCATAATTTCATTCATGCACTAGGCCAATTTTGACGTGAGTTGATAAGAACATATGAAATACCTCCATATGTTATTTTGCATTATATTCATTATTATGCTTTATCTTCATGTCTAATCTAAATTCAATGGAAAACATAATTATTTTTCTTGAAAATCTATAATTTTTTTAAAAATATCCATATGTTGAGGCTTGAGTTGAGTCTTTTCCAGGTTGACTCTTGGGCCAAAATGGGTCCCAAACAGAGTTGAGCCTGGTAACTTTGATTCATACCTTAGAAGTTAGCTTAGATTTTTACTTTTTCAGGATAAATAAAAACTAAATTAAAATCCAAAAAACTAAGAACTTTATCAAGATTCATGTTGGTATATTTGCATTCTTGCTTGATCTCAAAGCTGTCTATGTTGCTGAGTATTGTTTTCAACTTTGCTGCTCCCACGGACACACAGTTTTGGCCCAGGTTGACTCCTGGGCCAAAATGGGTCGCAAATGGAGTTGAGCCTAGTAACTTTGATTCATACCTTAGCTTAGCTTTTGACTTTTTCCGGATAAATAAAAACTAAATTAAAATCCAAAAAACTAAGCACTTTATCAAGATTCATGTTGGTAGATTTATGTTCAAAGCTGTCTATATTGCTAAATATTGTTTTCAAGTTTTAACTCTGTTGCTTCCATGGACACACAATTTTGAGAGAACCCCAAATCAACATCGGCTAAAATCTTTGAACAAGACAGCAAAATTAGAATGATCGTCCAAAAGCAACAAAATAGGAAGGACCCGATACAATGGTATTATTTTTTCGCAACTGGTGGATTTGTATTTATATTAGCAAACTTTGCATCCTGGTGGATGCTATAGAAGTACAATAGCTAGGAGCATCATGCAAAAGGAGCCTGATCCAAACAGTAGGCTTTGTGATTTCAACAGTTAGTTCTGAGGAGTAGAAGACATAATTCCGCAAAAAACCTTACAATATAGATCAGGAGGAACAATCAAGGACATAACCCTATACAATAGTTAAGAATGTATTGAGCTCTAGGATGTTATGGTCATGCTTCCAGGCTTATTAAAAAGTATAAGCCAGAGGCTACAGGGTTAAGGAAAGACACCAAAGCTATGAACTTACAAAAGAAATAATTTGAACCCATTTCATTTCACACAAACAAGGTAGTGAAATTTTCAGGAACATCTCTACAAAAAAACATTTCAGACTTCAGTAAACTAATCCCTTTGGACAACATCTTTGAAGTTCACAAACACATTATCTCTTGTTACCTGTTCAGGGAGCCGAACCTTTTGGATATCTGACTTGGCCCTGTTTTGTGAGCTAACAGAATTTGCAGATAGCATTCAACCAAACACATAATTTGCATACCGAATGGTATCATAGTATGCAACCCAATGAAAATTCAGTGAAAAATCATAGAAAATTTAGCATTCCCATCTAAGCATGTGATTCATACAAGCGCAGGGCCTCTTCTCGTCAGAACATTCACATCAACGAATCTACCATTATCAGGGCCAATGAAGCCTATTGTAGGTTGAGAAGTATCCATTACATGCTCAATTTAAATAAATGGAAAATCAAGCGTGCCGGTTCGCTTCAAGATGAAAATGAAAATTATGACAATCCATACCAACATAGATATTGCCCAGTAGTTATTAATACCCTGAATCAAACCGCATACAATAACATAACCAACAATAATCCCATACAAGTGCCCCAAAAATCTTTCCTACGGCACTATTGTAGATGTGAAGACAAAGGATTCAAAACAGGCAAAACTGATGGGCAGGGAAAGAAATCCAAAAAGATCCAATTTAGAAGATGGTTGCTTCACTGCAAGGATAGCCATCCACCCAAACGCTACACATGAGTAACCCACAACAGTGACTCTGCTGAAATAATCAAGCTTGAATCTCTGGACCAAGATATGGTAAGCTCTAATGAATAAAAGGCCTGATAAGATGACAAAAACTAAAGTATAGTGAAGATAAAATTTAACTATCAAACCCAGATGTCCCAGGCTCTCTATAACACCTAGGCTCCAAAGGGCACTCATGTTTAAAATCAAATGAAGAATATTAATATGTGAAAAGTCTGAAGTTATTAGTCTCCAGTGTTGCCACTCAACAGCTGTGTCATAATTCAAAACCCCATCTCCATATCAAATATTCTTCCTTTGTATGTAAAACCATATTGCACTGCTCAAACAAATCACGCAACTCGTTGCAGGATTCTCAAGAATCTGATAAAACAATGACCTACCCATTTCAGGCCCTTCTCAAAATCCCCCAGAATTTCTTCATAGGTCTTATGGTACAGAATCATATGTGTGGAGCATCGGTGTTATTGTATACAGCCTTATTTGTGGTAGCCGACATTTCTGGGCTCGAACTGAGTCTGGTATATTTCGAGTTGTTTTGAAGGCCAATCCAAATTTTGAGGAAGCTCCTTGGCCTTCTGTGTCTGTTGAAACGAAAGACTTTTTCAAACGTTTGCTTAACAAGGATATGCGTAAAAGAATGACTGCTTCGCAGGCTCTCAGCAAGTATTGCATTTTTCAATAAGCTCCCATTATGTTGAGTTTATCTCTAAATATATTGTAATTTAGTACGGAATCTCTTTGACATTCAACAGCCCACCCCTAGATTAAAAATTCTCACAATCTCAAGATTCCTTTGGACATTCTAATCTATCGTCTTGTGCGGGCATATCTACGTGCATCAAGTCTTCGAAGAGCAGCACTAAAGGTACTTCTCTTCCATGTTTGAAGAGTGCAATAGTAGTGTTCTCTCTGTAAGTAGTTATATTCTGAAATTTTCTAAGGTCTAGAGTTTGCATGTCTTTTGCCTATCTCTCTACCATATAGCCCTCTGTCTGGTTGATTGCTAGTATAAGTGGGGTTTGAATGCATGCATTTTAGAGTTATAATAAGATAAGATAAATATGAAATAAGATAAGGTAATTTTATTAATGTCCAATGAACAACCATAAATGTGTTAATGGGACTGAAGGATACAACCAATATGATTACAATGTGGAACCTCTATTTTGAACTTATGACTATAATTGGTATATATTCAATTCCACCACAAGCATAACCACAAGAAAGGAAATGATTAGAATAGCCCCTTTTAGTGGCACTTGAGAGTTTTGATGGTACTTTCACTTTCTACTAGGAGGTCCAAGAACCATTATTTCTGGAGGAGGAATTAATGTGGTTGTAGCAAACTTCTAATTCAGGGAAAGGGCAAGAAGGGCATTCTGTTGGCACTCATTACTAGGTTATATTTATTAAGTAGTATCATATGATCTCAAACTTGACTCTCGACATTGTACAGATTGAATATTGTCCATTTTGGCTCATAATTTCATTCATGCACTAGGCCAATTTTGACATAAGTTGATAAGAACATATGAAATACCTCCATATGTTATTTTGCATTATATTCAATATTATGCTTTATCTTCATGTCTAATCTAAATTCAATGGAAAACATAATTATTTTTCTTGAAAATCTATAAAAAAAAAATTTAAATCTCTATATGTTGAGGCTTGAGTTGAGTCTTTGCCAGGTTGACTCCTGGGCCAAAATGGATCCCAAACAGAGTTGAGCCATATGTTATTTTGCATTATATTCATTATTATGCTTTATCTTCATGTCTAATCTAAATTCAATGGAAAAAATAATTATTTTTCTTGAAAATCTATAATTTTTTTTTAAATCTCTATATGTTGAGGCTTGAGTTGAGTCTTTGCCAGGTTGACTCCTGGGCCAAAATGGGTCCCAAACAGATTTGAGCCTGGTAACTTTGATTCATACCTTAGAAGTTAGCTTAGCTTTTTACTTTTTTAGGATAAATAAAAACTAAATTAAAATCCAAAAAACTAAGCATTTATCAAGATTCATGTTGGTAGATTTGCATTCTTGCTTTATCTCAAAGCTGTCTATGTTGCTGAGTATTGTTTTCAACTCTGTTGCTCCCACGGACACACAGTTTTGGCCCAGGTTGACTCCTGGGCCAAAATGGGTCCCAAACGGAGTTGAGCCTGGTAACTTTGATTCATACCTTAGCTTAGCTTTTTACTTTTTCCGGATAAATAAAAACTAAATTAAAATCCAAAAAACTAAGCACTTTATCAAGATTCATGTTGGTAGATTTATGTTCAAAGCTGTCTATATTGTTGAATATTGTTTTCAAGTTTTAACTCTGTTGCTCCCATGGACACACAATTTTGAGAGAACCCCATATCAACATCGGCTAAAATCTTTGAACAAGACAGCAAAATTAGAATGATCATCCAAAAGCAGGAAAATAGGAAGGACCCGATACAATGGTATTATTTTTTCGCAGCTGGTGGATTTGTATTTATATTAGGAAACTTTTCATCCTGGTGGATGCTACAGAAGTACAATAGCTAGGAGCATCATGCAAAAGGAGCCTGACCCAAACAGTAGGCTTTGTGATTTCAGCAGTTAGTTCTGAGGAGTAGAAGACATAATTCAGCAAAAAACCTTACAATATAGATCAGGAGGAATAGTTAAGGACATAACCCTATACAATAGTTAAGAATGTATTGAGCTCTAGGATGTTGTGGTCATGCTTCCAGGCTTATTAAAAAGTATACGCCAGAGGCTGCAGGGTTAAGGAAAGACACCAAAGCTATGAATTTACAAAAGAAATAATTTGAACCCATTTCATTTCACACAAACAAGGTAGTGAAAGTTTCAGGAATATCTCTACAAAAAAACATTTCAGACTTCAGTAAACTAATCCCTTTGGACAACATCTTTGAAGTTCACAAACACATTAGCTCTTGTTACCTGTTTAGGGAGCCAAACCTTTTGGATATATGACTTGGCCCTGTTTTGTGAGCTAACATTATTTGCAGATAGCATTCAACCAAACACATAATTTGCATACCGAATGGTATCATAGTATGTAACCCAATGAAAATTCAGTGAAAAATCATAGAAAATTTAGCATACCCATCTAAGCATGTGATTTATACAAGTGCAGGGCCTCTTCTCGTCAGAACATTCACATCAACGAATCTACCATTTTATTAGGGCCAATGAAGCCTATTGTAAGTAGAGAAGTATCCATTACATGCTCGATTTAAATAAATGGAAAATCAAGCGTGCCAGTTCGCTTCAAGATAAAAATGAAAATTATGACAATCCATACCAACATAGATATTTCCCAGTAGTTATTAATACCCTGAATCAAACCCCATACAATAACATAACCAACAATAATCCCATACAAGTGCCCCAAAAAGCTTTCCTATGGCACTATTGTAGATGTGAAGACAAGGGATTCAAAACAGGAAAAATTGATGGGTAGGGAAAGAAATCCAAAAAGATCCAATTTAGAAGATGGTTGCTTCACTGCAAGGATATCCATCCACCCAAATACTACATATGAGTAACCCACAACAGTGACTCTGCTGAAATAATCAAGCTTGAATATCTAGACGAAGATATGGTAAGCTCCAATGACTAAAATGCCTGATAAGATGACAAAAACTAAAGTATAGTGAAGATAAAATTTAACTACCAAACCCAGATGTCCCAGGCTCTCTATAACACCTAGGCTCCAAGGGGCACTCATGTTGAAAATCAAATGAAGAATATTAATATGTGAAAATTTTGAAGTTATTAGTCTCCAGTGTTGCCACTCAATAGCTGCGTCATAATTCAAAATCCCATTTCCATATCAAATATTCTTCCTTTGTATGTAAAACCATATTACACTACACAAACCAATCACGCAACTCGTTGCAGGATTCTTAAGAATCTGATAAAACAATGACCTACCCATTTCAGACCCTTCTCAAAATCCCCCAATTTTTAATTATACCCTAAAAGTTATTGAAATCCCCCTTCATGAATCCTGATCACATGGCATCCCCTTCAAAGCTCCAGCTTTGTACATACCCTCGACAATCCAACAAATACAAAAATAGAAGTCTCCATTATAATCAAATCATTGTCGAATATTCATCAAAACTCATCCAACTCAAACTCTGGAAGTGTCATAACATGATAAATTAATTTTATTTTCTGGTACAATTTAAAGAATTTTAAAAAATAAAATTTGTGCAGAACCTGCTTATTTTCACTCAAGGAATGACATTGGCCATGATTTAGGCAAATTTTTGTAATCACTACTTCATTTAAAGGCTACTAGCTAATAAATTGAATTATCAGATGGTTCTCAATGGAGAGAGGCTCAAAAACGACAATTTGTACCTGGTTTTGACGATAGACTCATGGAAATTTTGTGCAGAGCGCTCCTATGAAGTAACATAATATCAAAATTTAAGCACCAAACTGCCCCTTCTCGTCATCTGATATTGACTCTCCAGTAGGTATGAATCTAGGCATCAACAAACCCAAGTTCAGAAAGCTTCAGGTGAGCTTCCGCATAGTCAACAAAGAAAGCATCTTCATCCTGTTCATACTTCTTAACATAAACTGCAAAACTAGGATCAACAAGCAGTGCCTTATCAGATGGCAGCTGAAGCAGGGCTTCCTTCTCTCCAGTCACAAGCTCTCTAAAGTAAGAATTGTCAAAGAGAAGAGGGTTAGAGGTCCATGGTCCTTCAAAACCAGATCTCTCCTTGTGGCATCGCCCCAAGGTGTGGGCACCAGACAAGACCACAATTTCCTTATCACTCAACCCCATGTGACCAAAAACATCCCTCAGATGATCAAGTCCTTTTGTAGCATCAGCAAGGTGACCTTCTTCTAGAGGCTCAGGCTTGTCTTCTCTTTCGGGATGGAATGGAATGTCAGGTCCTCCGGTCACTTCAACAGTCACCACACCAGCCAACTGATAAAGACCAACATAGGTGATTATGGGGAACTATTCCTTGATTGACTCCAGGAGCCTCACAGAAATGTCCAGACCGTTGTTAGCACCATGGGAAAGCTCGGCCCCGTATCTGATCGTCCCGAAAGGCCCTCCGGTCTTGGTCTTGACATCGTAAGTCCCAGCATTGTGCCATGCGATTCGAACCATGATCGGCGCACATTTCTTCTCTGCAATGAGACCATGGAGCTTCCTCTTGGCTTTGTCAATGGCAGCCTTGTACACCTCACTTACGGTGGTACTCCTCGCTTACGGTGGGATAAGCCTTCACCATGGTTTCTTAACCTGCAAATGAAAAATCCAGGAGGAAATCAAGCCTTCACCATGATTTCTACCTTGTTCTAGCCTAAAATGTAGCGAAAATTAATCTTTGAAGAACAAACTGCAAACGCCTGGGCCGCCCTAAAATACAGATACAGGGCAAACTTGATATTCAAAGAATGGAGGGCGAAATACCCATAACCAGTCTCCCATAACCAGTACCATTTGTAGAAATCGGGCGATCTGAAAAAAAATTTACAAACAAACATGGAGAAATCGGGCGATCTGAAGAAAATTTTACAAACAAACAAGGTGAATAGGGCTGGGAAGGTTTATCCGCCCTATTTTTTGATGGGCTAAAATATAATAATAAATTATTTATTGGATATTTTTTGGGCTAATTATTGAAACTATTGAAAATGAATGTAATTTAAAAAATTCGCCCCTTCAAAATAGGAAATCCCTTAAATTTCGCCCATGGGCTAAAATTCGCCTATTCCCACCATCGCATGATTGGGTTTGCTCAATGCATTACCAAGGGAGTTTAAAAGGACTAAAGAAGTAATAAAGCCCATCGGGAGGCTGGTTTTTGCCACGTGGAAATTTTTGGAATTTTTCGGAGGTAAAATGTTTTTATGGTCCACCACCAATGTTTATTATGAAAGCCATTCTGAATTTTTTTTGGGTTTTCTAAGTTTCTATGGTTGTTGAAATACTAATGAGTCTATAAGGGCTTGCTAGGAAACTATGTACTCAGAAGTCCCACCGTGATCGCCAGAATGTTGGGGTCCTGTGATTTGCCTGATTGAAGAACCAAATGACAAGGCAACATATAAACCAATCTTTAGAGCTCTAGGATCTAGCCCTCCTAGTCTCAGAGAGGGATCTCTCAATATGTTTGTAAGGATATAGCTTGATGTTTTTAAGGGTTTATTTTAGGCTAGTTATTAAGTGAAATTTTTTTTGTTTTCAGTTTGGTTGATTGGGCATGAATGATCTAGGAAGCATAGATAGAAAGGGGAAATGTAAGAGCCATTGGGAAATGGATTCAAGAAGAAGTTATAACAAGCTCAATCAATGGATATGGGATATCAAAGGAAAAATCTAACTTGGCCAGTGGATCTTGGGTTTGGTGGATGAAATGAAATGGACATTAAGGTTTTTAGAAGGAGAAGAAGAACTAAGGGAAATTAAGAATCCTTAATTATATGTACTTCTCAACAAAGGGACTTAAAAAATTATCAAAACATGAAGAGGCATTCCATAGACAGGGCTAACCATAAATTCTAGAAACCACACTTTAGCAAATAATAATTCCAAGACAAACTATTCGAATGAAATCTAGGAGTCAGGGAACGCCCTACTTCATCCTAATATTTCACTTTCATGGATAAGAAAACATTAAATATTCACAAATAACTACATTTACAGAAGAGGAAACTCCTAGACATCTAAGACTACAATTATAAAGAACTTCAAAACAACTATCTTATCAAGAACAGAGGGTATGATCAAAACAGACCTCTCTGGCAGACTATAAACAATGGTACTTTAAAGGGAGACTTCAGAAACAGTTTTCAAGTGGCAGCAAGTAAGCAGGGAAAACCATAAATCATTCTTGAGACCAACTATTTGAACTATTTCTGAAATAGACAAGCTTAAGGGTTGAAAAGCAGTCAGACTACTCAATAAAACCTTCAGCAGATGAAAACATAAAGACAATGAAGAGAAAACAGGTCTAAGGTGCTTCTAGGAGACATTTCTTAGCCTAAACGTTTTACTCTACTGTAAGTATAGAATGATGGAACAAAATGGAAAACAGGAAATAACATTAACAGATTAGAATACATCACCAACAGCCATGCTCAGGGATCCAATGATAGAGCCTTCTCATTAAAAAAATATGTCAAAACATCATCAATCTTCCAATACTTCAATTTCCTCTTAATCTTCAGCCAGACTATGTACAACTTCAAAGAGTTCGAATGCCAGTAACCCACACTACAAATGAGTTACACAACATTATTTATACTGTAATTGAGGAGGTGGAACCATCTAGGGTTCTGATCCGGATTTTACGCAGAATACAACAATAAACATATAACCATAAATATAAAGAGATGCACGGAAATAATGCTTCATTTCATTAATATCAAATAATGTGAATATGCTTACAAGCATACTGGAAATAAAATAGCTTAGGGTTCTAGTAGTGACTTCGAGAAGAGATGTGATGGTTACATACCTTCAAATCAGATACAATGAGGCTCGAGGGCTCATTTATTATTTAGAAACAATGTAGAATAAAAAACGTCCAAAACCTAAACGTAGGAGATGAGGCGCAAAAACTGTGGTCGCTCGTTTGGGTAAATTGGTGGTTCAACTTCCCGGGGGTGTAACCTTGGATCCGATATCCGTTTGACATGCTCAATAGCTCATAGGAAAGATCTATCCGAGGACTTCAATTTTTGAACGAGCAACATCGGTCCATGGACCCATCTTGCTCTCCGTTTTCCCAAAAAATGTCGTTTAGGGCCTCAAAACGGCTCCGGAAGTTCAGGACCCGAAAAACTGCTAAAAATAGTAAGTTTTGTTGCAACTTGAAAATTGAAAGAACTGAAGATGGGGGTTCAAATGGAATAGGTGGGTGGCCACCAATCTCCACCTGGATCATTAAGCCCCCAAAACGGCTCCGAGAGTGGAGGACCCGAAAACCTGCTAAAAATAGTAAGTTGTGCTGAATGTGAAAATCTGCAAGAATTGATGGTGCTGGTCCAAATGGAATAGGTGGGTGGCCACCGATATCCACCTGGATCATTCCTCCCTCCTTGGGAAGCAATGGTCCCCATTGCGTTGAGATCCTCCATGAGATGAGGCAAATTCTGTTGAACTGAGTATTAGATGTGTTGAAGATGTCATGGACCTGCGGGTGGACATGCTGGATGCGTTTAGTAAATTTGGTTTCTTTATCAGCCTCATACTATACATGTTTGGATTTTGTATGTGTATTTGCAGGATGTATGGCAGCATCAGGTGGTGGTGCATTGGGAGTCAGATCAATGGAGTGCTTGTCCTGACAGTGTAGAGGAACCTCTATGAGTGAGGATAAATTGTCATCGTATTCCTCCATGACTTTGTCCATCTGCTGCAGCCGTGAAAGGGAGCCCTGTTTCGAGGTTGTGGCCACAATATTCTTCTTTCCCTGTGAGTGAGTCGTAAGGAAAATGAATTTCCTGGTTTGGGAAACAATCTTACTGCGTTTTTTTGCAGTAGTCAAAGAGATGACAGGAGGTGGTACTACCTTTGGTATCCCGTACAAGTTATTTCCCAAAGTAATAATAATAGCACGAGGCCTAGACTCATACACAACATGTCACCTCCACAAGTATGGTTGGCCCAATAATACATTAGCTACATCAAGAGGAGAAACATCACACAATACCTCATCCGTGAATGGCTTGATACTGTATGGAAGGCGACACTGCTGGCGGATGCGGAGATCTCTCCCTGGGTGGAGCCACCCGATGGTATACGGCTGTGGGTGTGCTATGGTCGGTAGGTCGAGCCGCTTCATGACCTCTGCTGAAATGAGGTTCTTTTGGCTTCCTCTATCGACGAGAAATTGCAGCGGAGAACCCTTTACCCACATCTGCGACTGGAAGAGGCGCTCCCCCTCCTCTGGATCCTCTAGACCCTCCTTCTGGATCTTGGTGGTGGCAACAATGGCACTGGGATCCGCATCAATGATCTGCTTCCCTTTGTCATTGCCTTTGTCTCGTTCTAACTCAGGATCAGAAAATGCATCTGATTCGGGTGCCTTTAGTTCAGCCACCAAAGACTGTTTGGCCCGACACTCGTTTGTGCTGTGAGTGGGGCTGTTATGAAATTCACACCACTTCCCTGTGTCCTTCTTTGGATTTGTGGTGTTGTTTTGAGTCACATTTCTTTGGCCCTGCCCCTTGTTCTTCGATTTAGGGGCACCTTTGTGATTCACAACATCCAAAGTCTCACCGCTAAATTCTCTGCCGATTCTGGCGGCATTGCGATATGTCGTACAAGCGATGTAATGTCGAGGAACTCCATTTCCTCTGAATGTGTTTGTGTTGACAACCGCAGCAGATTTGAGTACCAAATGTCTTCCTAATCTTTAATACCAAACTTTGTGCGCAGGGTATGGAACAGATTCGTCAGTTTGTACACATCTTGATCCTTTTGTTGCCGCAACATGGTCCATTGGATGTATTTGTCCTCATAGCTCCCCACAGGGTAATATTGTTCCTTGATGCCATCTCGGAACGAATTCCAAGTGGGTGTGGTCAAGAACAGAGAGGGTTCCCCTTCGCCCTCTTGCTCACGGTAGGTTTCCCACCGCCCACATGGGGTAGTTTAAGGAGTGCAAAATAATCTTTCCGGGCCGAGAAGTCATGGACCGAGAAACACCCTTTTAGCAAATATAACCATCTATCTATAAAGACAGATCTATTTTCCTTCAAATATAGGAATGTCAAAGTTTACCCGTACCAAGGGAGTGGCGGCTTCCAGAGTGGTTGCCGGGGCTGTTGGATGCAGATGCGCCATATGTGGGCAGTCGTTGAAGGATTTGAGCAAAGTTATCCATCATCGCGTTCCTTTGTTTCTCGAGGGCATCCTCGAGCAGTATTTTGATAGGATCTCCTGCTCCCTCGTCTTTCTTTTCTTCTGCCATGGGAGGTCGTCGGGGTTTGCGAGGCTGATCTTGCAAGGGTTCAACCAGATCGAGCCCTAACTCCTTATACCCTGACCGCGTTGGGGACATGCAAAGAAAAAAAAAGAAAGAGCAGACCCGCTCTGATACCACTGATCCGGATTTTATGCAGGAACGCAACAGAATACAGAAATAACCATGAACATAGAGATGCAGCGGAAATAATGCTTCATTTCATTAATATCAAATAACAGAAATATGCTTACAAGCATAATGGAAATAAAATAGCTAGGGTGCTAGTAGCGAATCTCTGAGAAGAGATGTGATGGCTACCGACCTCTCAACTGTGTTACAATGAGGCTCAAGGGCCTATTTATTGTTGAGAAACAATGTAGAATATGAAACGTCCAAAAACCTAACCGTAGGAGATGAGGTGCCAAAACTGTGGGCGCCCGTTTGGGTAAATTGGTGGTTCAACTTCCCGGGGGCATAACTTTGGCACCCGATCTCCGTTTGACGCGTTCAATAGCTCGTTAGAAAGATCTATCCGAGGACTTCAATTTTTGAACGAGCAACATTGATCCATGGACCCATGTTGCTCTCCGTTTTCCCAAAAAATGTCGTTTAGGGCCTCAAAACGGCTCCGGAAGTTCAGGACCCGAAAAACTGCTAAAAATAGTAAGTTTTGTTGCAACTTGAAAACTGAAAGAACTGATGGTGGGGTTTCAAATGGAATAGGTGGGTGGCCACCAATATCCACCTGGATCATTAAGGCCCCAAAACGGCTTCAGGAGTGGAGGAACCGAAAACCTGCTAAAAATAGTAAGTTGTGCTGAATGTGAAAAGCTGCAAGAATTGATGGTGCTGGTCCAAATGGAATAGGTGGGTGGCCACCGATATCCACCTGGATCATTCCTCCCTCCTTAGGAAGCAATGTTCCCCATTGCATTGAGATCCTCCATAAGATGAGGCAAATTCTGTTGAACTGAGTATTAGATGTGTTGAAGATGTCATGGACCTGTGGGTGGACATGCTGGATGCGTTTAGTAAATTTGGTTTCTTTATCAGCCTCATACAGTACATGTTTGGATTTTGTATGTGTAGTTGCAGGATGTATGGCAACATCAGGTGGTGGTGCATTGGAATTCAGATCAATGAAGTGCTTGTCCTGACAGTGTAGAGGAACCTCTATGAGTGAGGAGAAATTGTCATCGTATTCCTCCATGACTTTGTCCATCTGCTGCAGTCGTGAAAGGGAGCCCTGTTTCGAGGTTGTGGCCACAATATTCTTCTTTCCCTGTGAGCGAGTCGTAAGGAAAATGAATTTCCTGGTCTGGGAAACAATCTTACTGCGTTGTTTTGCAGTAGTCAAAGAGATGGCAGGAGGCGGTACTACCTCCGGTATCCTGTAAAAGTTATTTCCCAAAGTAATAATAACAGCACGAGGCCTAGACTCATACATAGCATGTCGCCTCCACAAGTATGGTTGGCCCAATAATACATCAGCTACATCAAGAGGAGCAACATCACACAATACCTCATCCGTGAATGGCTTGATACTATATGGAAGTCGGCACTGCTGGCGGATGCGGAGATCTCTCCCTGGGTGGAGCCACCCAATGGTATACGGTTGCGGGTGTGCTATGGTTGGTAGGCCGAGCCGCTTCACGACGTCTGCTGAAATGAGGTTCTTTTGGCTTCCGCTATCGACGAGAAACTGCAGCCGAGAACCCTTCACCCACATCTGCGACTGGAAGAGGCGCTCCCCCTCCTCTGGATCCTCTGGACCCTCCTTCTGGATCTTGGTGGTGGCAACAATGGCACTAGGATCCGCATCAATGATCTGCTTCCCTTTGTCATTGCCTTTGTCTGGTTCTAACTCAGGATCAGAAAATGCATCTGATTCGGGTGCCTTTAGTTCGGCCACCAAAGACTGTTTGGCCCGACACTCATTTGTGCTGTGAGTGGGGTTGTTATGAAAGTCACACCACTTCCATGTGTCCTTATTTGGATTTGTGGTGTTGTTCTGAGTCGCATTGCTTTGGCCTTGCCCCTTGTTCTTCGGTTCGGGGGCACCTTTCAGATTTGCAGATCCAAAGTCTCGCTTCTTCTGCTTAAATTTCTGCTCGATCTTGGCGGCATAGCGATATGCTGTGCCAAGCGATGTAATGTCGAGGAACTCCATTTCCTCTTGAATGTGTTTGTGCAGAAAGTCGCGGTACTTGAGCACCAAATGTCTCTCCGAATCTTTAATACCCAACTTTGTGCGCAGGGTATGGAACAGATTCGTCAGTTCGTGCACATCTTGATCCTTTTGTTGCCGCAGCGTGGTCCATTGGATGTATTTGTCCTCATAGCTCCCCACGGGGTAATATTGTTCCTTGATGCCGTCTCAGAACGAATTCCAAGTGGATGTGGCCGAGAACAGAGAGGGTTCCCCTTCGCCCTCTTGCTCACGGTAGGTTTCCCACCAGTCTTTGACATGGGGGGCGGCTTTGAGGAGTGCAAAAATAATCTTTTCTCGGTCAAAGAAGTCATGGACCGAGAAATACCCTTCCAACAAATTTAACCATCTGTCTACAGCGTCTGCATCTATTTTTCCTTCAAATATAGGAATGTCAAAGTTTACCTGTACCTTGAAGGGAGTGGCGCCTCCAGAGTGGCTGTTGGATGCAGATGCGCCATATGTGGGTAGTCGTTGAAGGATTTGAGCAAAGTTATCCATCATCGCGTTCCTTTGTTTCTCGAGGGCCTCCTCGAGCAGTATTTTGATAGGATCTCCTGCTCCCTCGTCTTTCTTTTCTTCCGCCATGGGAGGTCGTCGAGGTTTGCGAGGCTGATCTTGCAAGGGTTCAACCAGATCGAGCCCTAACTCCTTATACCCTGACCGCATTGGGGACATGCAAAGAAAAAACAAAGAAAGAGCAGACCAAGCTCGACACCACCGATCCGGATTTATGTAGGAACTAATAGAATAAACATATAACCATAAATACGTAGATGCAAGTAGAAATAATGCAACATTTCATTAATATCAAATAACAGAAATATGCTTACAAGCATAATGGAAATAAAATAGCTAGGGTGCTGGTAGCGAATCTATGAGAAGAGATGTGATGGCTACCGACCTTTGAACTGTGTTACAATGAGGCTCGAGGGCCTATTTATTGTTGAGAAACAATGTAGAATCCAAAACGTCCAAAAACCTAACCGTAGGAGATGAGGCGCCAAAACTGTGGGCGCCCGTTTGGGTAAATTGGTGGTTCAACTTCCCGGGGGCGTAACTTTGGAATCCGATCTCTGTTTGATGCGCTCAATAGCTCGTTATAAATATCTATCCGAGGACTTCAATTTTTGAACGAGAAACATCAGTCTATAAACCCATGTTGCTCTCCGTTTTCCCAAAAAACGTCGTTTGGGGCCTCAAAACGGCTCCGGAAGTTCAGGACCCGAAAAACTGCTAAAAAATAGTAAGTTTTGTTGCAACTTGAAAATTGAAAGAACTGAAGATGGGGGTTCAAATGGAATAGGTGGGTGGCCACCAATATCCACCTGGATCATTAAGCCCCCAAAACGGCTCCGAGAGTGGAGGACCCGAAAACCTGCTAAAAATAGTAAGTTGTGCTGAATGTGAAAAGCTGCAAGAATCGATGGTGCTGGTCCAAATGGAATAGGTCTATGGGCCACCGATATCCACCCGACGTTCAAAATGTATTAATGAAATAGTAAATGCACTCCTAGCCTTAAAAACCATGCAAGGCATAAGGTAGGAATGTCTCCCAACTACTTCCCTATGTAATAAATCTGTCTTTACTTCATGAGGATAAAACAGTTGAAAAGATTGAATTTGAGGCCTTTTTCTATGTTTACATTAACTATTATGACAGTTTAAAATATCTTCTTTAGTGTTATAACTGTCAATTTTCCCCTTAGGAAATAAAGCAGACCATAGGTGGCAGTTTGATTTATCAAGGGAAGAACTACTCTATGTTGATTTATCTGAGGCTATCTTTAGGCCTAAGTTTCACTAGTTTCATCAATAAACCACGTCTTTTAGGCCTTTTAGCCCTGATCTGTTTTTAATTAATTTTCTTCAAGGCTTTAATTTTGCCTTAAGCCTTTATAAATCACCTTTTGCTGAATTTATCTCCTTTTTGATTGATTTTGACCTTTATTCATTTATCTTCTTCCTTTGATTTCATGATTTAAACTTTATTTTAGGCCCGCTTTGCTTTTGGCCCCTTTAACTCAGTTAAGACCTTTAATCTTATGTCTGCTTCTTTGGTCCCTAAACTTCATTAATTTTCTCTGTTTCTACATGTAGGAGGCCTTTTTTATGTGCTGGACAGTTCTAAGGTACATCGGTAGCTATGAAACATCGATTTCAACTTTTATCTTGAAACCCTGGATCTCCTTCTTTGTTTTAGGCCCTCAGATCATCATTCTGAGGCCTCAGTGAATGAATATGGCTATGGGATGACATTTTGGCCTTCGTCCACCATTAAAATTGCACAAATAAACAAATTATCAATTTAAAACCTGCGAGATTTTGGGACAAAACTGCTTTTATAGGTTTATGAGGGCGTATAGCAGTCGGAGGAATGCTGCAAAGGGAGGGAGAGGCAAAGGGAAGGGGTTCCAAAGGAGGAAATAGGCAGAGAGGCAGAGGAATTTTCAATTTGGGCATGAGAATAGAAAGTGGTTTTGGTGAAAACCATGGTGGTTTTCGCGTTGACAATCGGCGGTAAGTGATTTTGCGCATTTTGAACGCGATAAGCATCGGAGGGTCACGCGTGTCCCCTCAAAACGAAAATTTCGCGTCAATAATGCACAATTAATTTTTTGGAGAAACGAGTGCGGAACAATGCGTGTATCATCGGATCTGGGGCTGTAGATCCAACGGTGGAGAGGGCACGCGATGGGGAAAGGTGCACGGTGGTGCGAGATAGTGGAGGTCAGGTGTTAGATGGGGATTGGACGGGCGACAGAGTAGTGGGAGGTGGGCCATAGATTGTGACCTCAACTATTTTTTGGGTAGCATGGGTTGGGATATTGGCGGGGTTAAATGTGCGTCGTTGGATCAAGGCCTAAGGCTTTTGATCTACGGTCGAGAATGGACTGAGAAAAGGTAAGGCGGGGTGAGGGAGGTTTAATGAGTCAGGAGCATGATGGTAATGGATCTAGGCCTAAGGCCTTTGATTTACAGTCAAAAATGCCCCATGGAGATGAAATTGATGGGAGGAGAGGAGTCACGGGGAGCGCAATAGCCATAGGATTTATTTGTTTTAACGATGGGGATATGTTTGGGAGAAAAAAAAGGGTGCAGGATAGAGTATGGGGAAAGAGGCTAAGGAAAGGGCGGAGAGGTGCGGTCCTGTGGTGGATCAAAGAACTGGGTGTTAACGTGGAAGGGGGGCCAAGGTCTACTGCCCAATCATGGCCCTGTGTATTGTGAAGGAGATGGGGCCAAGGCTCAAGCCCAAAGGGGCTTTAAAAATTCCAATTTTATGAAAAGGAGGACAGAGGCTAAAAAAATGTTTTATGGCCTTTTAAAGGATTCCGATAGGTAAAAATAGGGATATTTTAAACCAAAAAAGGGGTTTTTATGGTTTAAAAAGGGTTTTTAGAAGGCGTTTTAGGGAAATGAAGGGTAAATGAGAAGGGGAAAGAGGGGATTCTCAGAGGGAATGGAGTTTTTTATGAAAAGAAAAAGGTCCTTTTGAAGGGGAAAATGACTGTTGGGATAGGAGTAAAGGAGTGAAAATTGGTAGAGGAGATGGAGATAAAACTGGAGAATATAGCCTGAAACAAGTTTCCTTTTGAAACAAAAGGTGAATTTTTAGAAGGCATAGATGAAGATATTCAGTGAACTGATGGAATTAAGCTAATGAAGGCAGTGAGATTTCTAGAACTCACAATGTTTCTTCAAATATTGCTTCTAGAAATCTAGGATTGGTAATTTTGTCATCTTTGGATAATGTCAAAATTATGGATGACTAACAGCGGCTCCACTTGGGGAGGACAGCTTGCTTTTTAAGGTGTCCAGAACCTCACCTTATCAATCTCTGGCTTTCAACAGACCAGTGCCTTAATCCATTGGGCAGCATTTTTTCCTTCCTCTATTGGTTCTCTTTGGATTTGAAAAACATTTCAGCAAACTGTAGCATAGGACATTCTTCAAAGCAGCATCACTACCTACCCAATACTACTTGTCCTAGCATTTTTTCTTCTCTTTTGAGTGCATTTGAACTAGCAAAATCTTTGACATTTTATTTTGAAAACATAAATAAACTATCTAATCATATCCTTATTTCTTCCAAGAGTCCAGATTAAACTATTGAACCCTTCATTTTTCTACCTAAGCTACTATCTGTCAATATTAAGCTATTTGACAGATTTTATTCTCTATTTCTAAAACAAGAAATTTAAACATAGTCAAATCAGGATTAGACTGTCTGATTTTCTATGGTGTTTATGGTTGTATGTACAAGCTGCACATAGAATTTATTTGCAGAAAATTAAAACAAAATTGTGAAGGCTTAAGATCTGAAAATTAAAGACATCCTTCTTTCTTCTTGGCTTCAAGTTTTTAGCATTTTAGAACCAACCTTTCTTTCCTTCTTTGGCTCAAGTTTTCACCATGTTAGAGCCATCTTTTATTTTGATTCCTGGTTCAGATTTCGAGCATATTTGAACCATTTTTCTTCTATCCTAATCTATTATACTAATAAGCCAAGATTAAACAGTTGGAAAATCTTCTTCACTAACCTATCAGCAGTAAATTGAAATCTATCTAGTCATGATTAGATTGTATGACTAAATAGTAATGCTTTCTTTTAGGAGTGGCATTTAAGCTTGCACACTTTTAGATTTTTTCTCTTTATTGGTATGGGGCTGTACCTTTCTTCTTTTATATCTTCCCTCTTTTCTCTTTTCTATTTCTTTTGTATTTTTTCTTTTTCTTTCAAAGAAAAAACAAAACTAAGTAGATGCTCACAGGCTGAGCTTATTTTCTTTCTTATCTAACCTAATCTAACTTGGAATATTTACATGTTTAGCTGACCAATTCTCTTTCCCAATACATCCAGTTAATCAGATGGTTCCATGAATGGTATTTTCTCATCTCTTTGAGCATGCTGGACAAACATGTCTGCTCCCATTTCCCTTGTTTTTTAACAGCAGTGCTAAATAATCTTCTTTCTTTTGGTAATACACTGCTCCTAACAACCTTTATCCCTTCTTCAAATATCTTCAAGAAATGAGCATAGGGATCTTGAAACAATGCCTAGTTATGAATATTTGGAAGATAGGTTTCAACCAAGCTTATTTTTTCCTCCACTGGATCAAGCTTAAGACTCTTTTGAGAAAGAACTTCTTCCTCATCTTCATTATTATCTGAACTAGAGTACTCATCATATATTGTAGTGTTGTCCTCTTGGAGTCTTGGTATGCTCTGATTCAGTGGATTGTACCCTGTGAAGAGATCATCATATTCTTGAGCAGGGGTATTTTTTATTACCTCAACCCTCTCAGGAGAAGGATCCTTATCTTCATTCTGCTCAAGAAATTCCTCTTTCTTCTCAACATTAACATTACAACTGATAGATTGGTGATTCCCAATTATGTGAAATTTATTTCTGATGGGCTGCTTTGTTTGATTACTGCTTTCATGTTGACGATAATGAAATTCATGACACCAATCCACTATTGGTTTCCCTGCATGATTAGTTTCTATTTGGAGCTCATCATCATCATCAGATTGATAAAAAATTGGAAAATTATTAGTATAAACAATTTCACCAATCACGCATATTGGGTTATCAGTCTGTTTTTCTTTAAGCTGATCTACAAGTTTATTTTTTGGTTCAAGACAACAAGGTTTAGTAGGTAGATGAGCAGAAGTGTTTTTTTCGAATGAAGTTTTGAGGGCTGGCTGTTTATTTAATATTTGATCAATTTCTTCTATTGTCAAAAGAGTAGGAATTTTTATTTGGCTGGGTAGAAGTACTGTAGTCCTCTTTCTCTTGTGAAGGATGATTTTGAGGCTGGATGTCTTCTTGAGCCTCACCTACAAGAAAAGGTGAATGAATAATTGTGTTTTAAGTTGGATCCTGAGGATTTTCTTCTATTTCCTAATCTTTTTCACTCTAAAAAAACTCCTCTTGATCTTTGTGATAGTCATTTTGAATATGGGATTCATGAGTTGTTTCTAATAGATTGTCACGATGCCATTCTTCTTTAATAATCTGAAATGAGTTATAACATAAAGGCAAAGATTCTAGTTGTGTTGTCTCTTCTCCTATTTTAGATTTTGTGAGTTCAAGATGGCTGACTGTTTCCTCAGGGTACTATTCCTTATTTATGTTTACAGCTTGTTCATAAAGTTATTTTAACAGTAAAACAAAAGGCATAGGTAGGCAATCAATACCTTCTTAACAATATTGTTCATTGTTTTCTCTGTAATCTTGCTCATCATACATATTATGTTTGTTGTTTATGTCTTGTAGTGGTTGAGTTTGTGTTTGATCAAGGAAAGACATAGGTTGCTCTGGATAATCAACATCTATATCAACCTCATGCCTATCTAATATTTTATCAAGTATGTACATCATTTTTTCCATTATGTCCAATAATGTATCTAGTTTTTCTTTTCTATCCATACTTGGATCCATGTTTGTAAAAAAGAGGTCACTGTATCTTTTCAACCAGTCCAGAGTCTTCTTCCGGTGGAGTCACCAGGTGGAAGATTTGAACTTTGTTGCCCACCATCAGCATGATTGGGCTTTCTCAATGCATTCCCAAGGGATTTTACAAGGGCTAGTGAAGTAATAGGCCTACTGGAGGCCAGTGGAGTTGTTAGGTGGAAATTTTTAGCTCTTTTGGAGGTAAAATGTTTTATGGTCCACCACCAATGTTTATTATGAAAGCCAATCTAAAATGTTTTTGGGATTTTCTAAGTTTCTATGGTTGTTGAAAGACTAATGAGTCTATAAGGGCTTGTTAGGAAACTATGTACTCAGAAGTCCCACCATGATCTCCAGAATGTTGGGGTCTAATGATTTGGCTGACTAGCAAACCAAATGACAAGGCAACATATAAACTAGTCTTTAGAGCTCTAGGATCTAGACCTCCTAGTCTCAGAGAGGGATCTCTCAATATGTTTTTAAGGATATAGCTTGATGCTTTTAAGAGTTGATTTTAGGCTAGTTATTAAGTGCAACTTTGCTTTTTTTGGTTTTGGTTGATTGGGCATGAATGATCTAGGAAGCATAGATAGAAAGGGGAAACGTCAGAGCCATCACTAGTAGAAAATGGTGAAATTAGTGACTAGGTGACTAAAAAAGTTAGTCACTGCAATTATTTCAAGTGAATTACTACTAAAATTGATCAATTTCAAGTGATCAAACTAAAAATGACTAACTTAAATGACTAATTTAGTCTAGGAATAAAACATACGACTAGATAGTAAGTGACTAGACTAAAAATGACTAACATAAATTACTAATTTAGTCTAGGAATAAAATATACGACTAGATAATAAGTGATTAAACTAAAAACGACTAACTTAAATGACTAATTTAGTCTAGGATTAAAATATAAGACTAGATAATAAGTGAAAAAATTAATAATGATTAACATAAATGATTTTTATAGTCCAAGAATAAAAATATGACCAAATAACAAGTACAACAAGAATATGAAATAGTCATTTATGTTAGTAATTTTTAATTGTGGACACACTATTTGTTATGGGGTTTTTTTGGCATTGTTACGTACCATGGTGATTATTGCACTAGATTCATAGAGAATTATTTCATTCATTTTAATTCAAAGTATGTTGATTTATACTGTTGGGTGTGGAGCTTGATTATCTTGTTTACTTTCTATCACAACATTGGACCCTTGTACCTTAAAAGGGGCGGCAACGCTGCCCGTAATTAATCGCTGTCGTGGGGGGTCCAAGGGGGGAGGCAGCTCTTTTCGGAGCCCCCCCTTGGCGGGGGGTTTCGGGGGCAGCGCCCCCGAAGCTAGAAACATATGTAAAATTTCCTTGTAAAAATATAGTAATTTCTAGTCAATCTGGGCTGAATCATAGGAGGATGATCTGATAGTAGAAGTTATGTTTAGATTAGGGTTTTTTTCCTTAGAATGAAACCCATCGCTTTTATGAGGTTATTGTATTGCGGATGTGTATTGTGTGTGTATTCTCAGAGCGAGAAACAGAGAGGGAGACTGTGAGAGAGAACAAAGGATATTACAACAGATCTGCTGTAGGTTTTGTCTCCTCATTTTGTTGGATAATAGAAAGGAAGGACTGGTTGTTCGGGGTGGACGTAGCCCAAAATGGGTGAACCACATATATCTGTGTCTCTCTTGTTTTATGTGTTTTGTGTGCTTGTATTTTCCGCATATTTTATGTGTTGCATTGCTCCATAATATATAATTTTCTAACAACTGGTATCAAAGCCGAAGGTATATTTGGTTGATAAAATCGCAGGAAAGAAGGGTTCCTGGTTCGAGTGGGAGCAATGGTGGAAGATGGTAAATTTAGGGTCGAGAAATTTAACGGCCAAAACTTCCCGTTGTGGAAGATGCAGATGGAAGATTATCTGTATCAGAAAGTTCTGTACCCACCATTGAGCGCAAAAACAAAGAAGCCGATGGCCATGACAAACGCGGAATGGAACATTCTCGATAGAAAGGTGACTTCGAATCGTCTTTATCGGTGCCTTGTGGCATCACGCCTTCAATATTTCGAAGGAAACAACAACAGAGGGTTTGATGCAGACATTGGAGAAACTATATGAAAAACCCTCGGCCTCAAACAACTTATTTCTTATGAAACGATTATTTAATATGAAGATGCTCAAGGTGGATCTATTGTAGACCATTTAAATGATTTTAATACAAGCACAATGCTTAATTTTTGTAGGGGTAAAATTTGATGATGAAGTTAGGGCTCTTTATTTCTCGTGCTCATTGCCGAAAGTTGGAATGGTTTAGTTATGGCCATTAGTAACTATGTCTTTGGATCTATTAATTTAAATTTTGATGATGTATATACTTCTATCCTTACGGTGAAATCCTATGGAAAAGCTCCGGTGAGACATCGGGAAATGCTTTGAGTGCAGAGTTTAGGGGAATAAGAATGGAAAGAGGAAAGAGCTCAGGATATTGCAGTAAATCAAGGAAAGGTAGATCCAAGTCCAGATCGGGGATAATGTGCTGGAAATGCAGAAAGAAAGGACACCTAAAGAAAGACTGTAGATCTCAGAAGGGAAAAGAAGGAGATGCACAACAAGAAAAAAATCATGAAGCAAATGTGACAAGTGATGTGTTACAAGATGCTTTGATTCTTTCTTTCGAAAATGTTACTGATTCTTGGGTAGTAGATTCAGGGGCCTCATTCCATGCCACACCAGATAAGAAATATTTTCATGACTATATTCAATGAGATTTTGGACAAGTCTGTTTGGGTGATGATAAACCCTGTAAAATTGTTGGAATGGGTAAAGTTCTTGTAAAAAAACAGAATGGAAACCAGTGGCTACTAAAGGAGGTAAGGCATGTTCCAGATCTGAAGAAAAATATGATTTCAACGGGGCAATTAGGCAGTGAAGGTTGTGTGACAAGTTTCACAGATAAAACTTGGAAGGTCACCAAAGGAGTGTTGGTAATAGAAAAAGGTAAAAAGGTTGGTACATTGTATTTATGCAATGGTATTTCTAACCCTGTTAATGCTTTAACTTCCAAAGGAGAAGATGCAGCATTATGGCATCATAGACTCGGACACATGAGTGAGAAGGGAATGAAGATTCTTCACTCAAGAAATTTGTTGCCAGGTTTGAAGAATGTTGATTTGGATTTCTGTGAGAATTGCATTTATGGAAAATAGAAGAGAGTTAGATTTCTCTGAGTTGGGAAAGAAAAGAAGATAAAAAAATTAGAGCTTGTGCATACAGATGCATGGGGACCTTCTCAGGTGTCATCTCTTGGTGGCTCTCATTATTATGTTACTTTTATTCATGATGCAACTAGAAAAACATGGATTTATTGTATTCAAAATAAATATGATGTATTTGATACTTTCAACAAATGGAAAGATTTGGTTGATATTGAGACAAGAAAGAAGTTGAAGTGTCTCATATCATATAATGGAGGTGAATATTGGAGCAAAGAGTTTGATAGGTACTATTCAGAGCATGGAATTTGTAGAGAGAAGACAGTTCCAAGAACACCACAAGAAAATGGTGTGTCAGAAAGGATGAACGGAATAATCATGGAGCATGCAAGCTGTATGAGATTGCATGCAGGATTGCCTTTACAATTTTTGGAAAATGTTGTAGATACTATTGTTTATCTAATAAACATAGGGCCTTCAAGTTCCTTGGATGGTGGTATTCCAGAGGAATCATGGACAGGTAAAAAGGTAAGCTACTCTTTTTTAGAGCCTTTTGGTTGTGAGGCCTCTGTCCAAATTAAGAAAGAAAATAGAACAAAGCTTGAGGAAAAATCAAATAAATGTACCTGTATTGGATATGGTGCTAATGATTTTGGTTATGGCTTATATGATTATTAAAAACACAAAATCATTAGGAGAAGAGATGTAATATTCAATGAAAAGGTATTTTATACGAATTAGTTGAAGGAAAATAAACAGGAAAAAGAAAAAAAAGAATACAAAGTTCTTGATGAGATCATAGAAAAGGTAAAGGTGCCTGAAAATAATAATAATCAAGAGCCACAACAACAACAAGCACCTCAAACACCTAAAATCAGTGTCAAAAGATCTACGAGGATAATTATACCACTTGAACGATACTCTCCTTCATTATATTATTTATTGTTGACTTATTCTGGTGAACCTGAATGTTATGAAGAAGCAATGGTGTTGGAATGGTGAAGAATTGGGAGCTAGACATGGATGAAGAGATGGACTTCCTTAATACATAACCACACTTGGGACTTAGTCGTTTCCTACAAAAAATACACGTGCAATAAATGGATTTACAAGCTGAAGGAAGAAGATGGAGGAAAAACAAAGGTACAAAGCTAGACTTGTGGTGAAGGGGTTTGCAGAAGAAAGGTATTGATTTTGATGAAATATTTTCTCCTATTGTTAAAGTTATATGACTTCAAGAAGAACTATTTTAAGTCTTATAGCAGCAGAATATTTACATCTTGAATAGTTAGATGTAAAGACAGCATTTCTCCATGGAGATTTGGAGGAAGAGATCTATATGGAGCAACCATAAGGATATGAGGTCAAAGGGAAATAAAAATTAGTGTGCAGGTTAAAGAAGAGATTTTATGGCTTAAAACAAGCTCCAAGGAAGTGGTATCTAAAATTTGACAGGTTTATGTCTAAACAAGGCTATACTAGATGTCACTCTGATCATTTTGTTTATCTGAAAAAGAAAAATTATGGCAGTTATATTATATTGTTATTGTATGTATATGACATGCTTGTTGTAGGGTCTAACATGCAGGAAATAAATGTGCTCAAAAGAAAATTGGAAAATTCCTTTGCAATGAAGGATTTGGGAGCTGCAAAACAAATCCTTGGTATGAGAATAACTAGAGACAGAAAAATTTGCAAATTAACATTGTCTCAGAATGAGTACATATAAAAGGTGTTGAAAATATTCAATATGCAGAATGCAAAACCAGTTAGTACACCTTTTGCTAGCCATTTCAAAATTAGTAAGGATATGTGCCCCAAGACACAAGAAGAAATGGACTATATGTCTAAAGTTCCATTTGCATCAGCAGTTGGAAGCTTAATGTATGCAATCGTCTACACAAGGCCTGATATTTCACATGTAGTGGGATTTGTAAGCAATTACATGAACAATATAGGAAAATAACATTGGATGGGAGTGAAGTGTATTCTCAGATATTTGAGAGGTACCACAAATCAAGCATTATGCTTTGGTGGTTCAAACATTTCTCTACAGTGATACGTTGATGCAGATATGGTAGGTGACAGAGATAACAAGAGGAGCACTACAGGATATGTATTTACTGTAGGTGGAACATCTATCAATTGGTTTTAAAAAATCCAAAGTGTTGTTTCACTTTCAACAACAGAAGAAGAGTATGTTGTTGCTACAGAGGCTAGTAAGGAAATGATTTGGTTAGAAAGGTTTATGGATGAATTGGGTAAGAAGCATGATATTGGCACGTTATACAGTGATAGCCAAAGTTCCATTCATCTTGCAAAGAACTCGCATTTCATTCCAGGGCTAAACCATACATCTCAAGTACCATTTCATATAGTCAAGTATTGGAAGATGGAGAGTTGAAGTTACTGGAAAGATACACACTAGCCGTAATCCTGCGTATATGCTAACAAAAAGTTGTAACCAGGAGAAACTGAGAACATGCTCAGTTTCAATTGGTCTTCAAGGATGACGATGAAGATGAAGAACAGCCAGGTCCAAAGAGGAATCATTGTCCAGCAAATGAAGCAGCGGTGGAGTTGCTACAATTAGTCTCCAAGTGGGAGATTGTTGGGTATGGAGCCTGATTATCTTCTTTACTTTGTATCACAACATTGGACCCCTGTACCTTAAAAGGGGCGGCAACGCCGCCCGAAATTTAATCGCTGCCATGGGGGGTCCAGGGGGGGGCGGCAACGCTTTTCGGAGCCCCCCCCTGGTAGGGGTTTCGGGGGCAGCGCCCTCGAAGCTAAAAACATATGTAAAATTGCCTTGTAAAAGTATAGTAATTTCTAGTCAATCTGGGCCATTCATAGGTGGATGATCTGACGGTAGAAGTTATGTTTAGTTTAGGGTTTTTTTCCCTAGAAGGCAACCCCTCGCTTTTATGAGGTTATTTTATTGCGGCTGTGTATTGTGTGTGTATTCTCAGAGCGAGAAACAGAGAGGGAGACTGTGAGAGAGAACAGAGGATATTATAGCAGATCTGCTGTAGGTTTTGTCTCTTCATTTTGCTGGATAATAGAAAGGAAGGACTGGATGTTCGGGGTGGACGTAGCCCAAACTTGGTGAACCACATATATCTGTGTCTCTCTGGTTTTATGTGTTTTGTGTGCTTTTATTTTCTGCATATTTTATGTGTTGCATTGCTCCATAATATAGAATTTTCTAACATATACATGGTCAATTGATATAAATCTAGAATTTTACTCTAAACCCATATTATTCTATAGATACATGCATTACAAAAATGTTCACGAATTCTAATAATGGATTCAAATTCTTATAATATGCACACACTTCTATTAGAAAACCATACATGCTAACAATTCTTGTGGCTCTTTAATTATGTAGAATAACATGCCATGGCTCCCATATCCAAGTTGAAATCAGAATATCCCTTAGAGAGTATCTATGTGGTTGTTTGGGGATTAATTCATGTTCCTTGAACTCAAGAAGCTTTATTTAGGGCCTAAGGCCCTCTTTTCTCCTGTCGTCAATAGATAGTACATTCCCCAAGACCCATTCTTACCATGTAAACCATACCCATGGTGACAAATATCCCCCATATAGGCCAAATATTCCCTATAGATGTTCTGTGTAGTAATTGGAATACATGTTCAAGAAGATTGATCATGGGAAGATTCAAATATGACCCATGCACCTTATGATACTTCCTTGACCATGGTTAAGGCCCCAAGTGCCATAAATGGTGCAAAAATACTCCTAATGATATTAAGGCCAAATTTAAGGCCTTAAGACCTAAATATGTCACAAAAAACCTTCAAATAACACCAATATAACACCTAAAGGCTAGATATTATATCTTATATAGGATATGTGCAGTCATTTGACGCCTTATTCACGTCCCTTGAACTAAAGAAGTTTTGTTTAGGGACTAAAGATCTTGTTTTCCTTCCATATCCATCATAGAGGCCATAAAACCCAACCTTATTATGTAAAACATACTAGTTGTTCCCATATTTCCATTATAATATTATGTTCATGGACATTAAATATGAGAAATACTTGTTTTAGGCATAAGGCCCTTTTTCATTCCTTGTCTAAGATATAAGACCTAATTCCCATATATGATGCGGAAAACATCATAATGGAACCCTTATCCTAGATGGAGGCTTAAAATCCCTCAAAGATTATTTATATTGTTATTTATGTCTTTTTTCATGCAATGTGAGCTAAAGAAGTTTCATTTTGGGATTGAGGAAATTGTTTTCATCCCTTTGCAATGGTACAAGCCTAAGACACATTCTTACTATGTAAAACATACTAATCACACTAAAGATCACCTATAGATTCCTAAGATCCCCTATAGAGTTTATGTGTTGTTCTTTGAGAACTACTTCCCCTATCCCCTAAAATCCTTAACTGCTAAATCCCCTAACCCCCTAAACCTCTAAACCCATAACCCATTTAACCCCCTATACCCCTAAACCCCTAACCCATTTAACCCCCTAAACCCTAAACCTCTAAACCCTTAACCCCTAACCCCTTAAACCCTAATTCCCAATCCGTAACCCATTTAACCCCCTAAACCCTTATAGCCCTAACCCCTTTAACCCCTTGTTGATGGGAAAAGTTGTACTGCTAACAACAAGGGGGTCTCCCCCGTAAAAGGTCCCAATTAGACCTCACACCGTTTGGGATAGGAGCCCCATCCGGTATGTGGGCTTGGCTGCCACCATAAGTGTTTCCACTCTTGGTTGTCGGATGAGAAGATGATGAAGTAGAGGCAAAGGTGAAATGACCAATCAGTGAAGAAAAATCAGCCCAAGATTGATGAACCACAAACAAAGATACAAGCAAGTCTAGGCAGAAAAATAAAAGGGTGTACACCATGAGTGGGATCGGTAAGCCGAAAACACAGTAAGACATACATGAAAGAAAACACCCCAGAATTTCATTGAAAAGTAGTTCACAATAGGTCACTAACATGGCAAGGAACAAATAAACACTGATTAGAAAGAAAACGTACATGCAACTACTATGAATTAGTTCATAACCAATTGCATGCATGAAAGCACATGTACAAACATAGTGAAATATTAGACAAATAGT